>PVKA01011700.1:0-60000 GCA_004027165.1 Ctenomys sociabilis | reverse complement strand
AATTTCTTGTAGAATTCAGCTGTGAATCCATCAGGCCCTGGACTTTTCTTTGTCGGTAGGGTTTTTATTACGTTTCGGATTTCATTGGCTGTTATCGGCTTATTGAGAGTTGTAATATCTTCTTGATTCAGTTTTGGTAATTTGTACCTTTCGAGGAATCTGTCCATTTCTTCTGTGTCTTCTATTCTGTGAGTGTAAAAGTTCTCGAAGTAACTATTGATAATCTTCTGCATTTCCACTGGGTCTGTGGTGATTTCATCCTCTTCATTCCTTATCGCTTGTACTTGAATTTTCTTTTGCCTCTTTTTGATGAGGTTGGCGAGAGGCTTATCAGCTTTATTTAGTTTTTCAAAGAACCAGCTTTTTGTTTTGTGGATTCTTTGAACTGTTTTTTTCATCTCAATTGAATTAATTTCTGCTCTAATCTTTATGATTTCTTCCCTTCTTTGCGCTCTGGGTTTTGTTTGCTCTTCTTTTTCTAGTTGTCGGAGGTGCAACATTAGAGTGCTAATTTGTTCTCTTTCTGTTTTCCTAATGTGTGAGTTCGTAGCTATTATTTTCCCTCTAAGAACTGCTTTCATCACATCCCATAAATTCCCGTAAGTTGTACTTGAATTTTCATTGAATTGTAGATATTGCTGAATTTCTTGTTGAATTTCTTCTGCAACCCATTGATTGCTGAGTAGGGTGTTATTTAGTTTCCATGAGTTTAGTGGGTTTTTCTGGTTTCTTTTTGAGGTGCTATTACTGCTAATTGAAAACTTGTTTTCCAATACTGCACCATGCCAACTTGAAATACAGTTGGGATTGGTAATTTTTGAGAGTATGGAGACTAAAAAAAAGAGTTAGAAATTACATAAAGTGAGAAATAGTACTGGCTGATTGAAATGTAGAAGCTTTATTGTGGCATTTTAAGTTTTTCCACCTGCTTTATTTCCTGATTTTTTCTTTTATTTTTTCAAAATTTACTATTTTATTTTATTTGTACAGGGTCTAGCTATGCAGCTGGGACCCATAGTGATCCTCCTGTTTTCAACCTCCCTAGCCCTGGGATTACAAATGTTCACTACCATGCTGGTTTTGGATGCCAGCTCTGTGCACCCATAGTTCTGGCGCCGGCATGGTAGGTGGCACTGGGGATTGAACTCAGCTCCTTGCGCTTACCAGGCAGGCACTTAGAATGCTGAGCTATCTCTCCAGCCTTATTTCCTGAGTTTTAATCATGTTCTTCTTTCAACAGCTGGCTATTTGGGTGGTGACTACATAGGGAGTTTTGGGCACAGACATAGGTATTATAAAGTACAATACAGTGCAGTTCCCTACTGTGTTTTTTTAAAAATAACACTTTTGTCCCTAAACAGGGTGTTCAGGGTCTCACCACTAGATTGAACTTGTAGTGATCCACCTGTACAGCCTCGCAAGAGCTGGGATTACAGGCATGTGCCACCATGCTCAGTCTCAATCACCTTCTCAATGTGCCTGGGGGTGGGGCTAGCATGTCAGGCCTGGGGATTGTACTCCTGGACCCTGCACCTGCTTGCAGGTGCTTTAATCCGTTGAGCTATTTGGCCAGTCCAGTGCTCCCTTTTTAGCTAGCATTGTGAGAAATTTGTTTGAAAGATAAACAATATAATCTGTTACTTTGTCAGCAACTAAATATTCCACACACTGCATCACAGATTATTGCTAGGTATATTTCCCAGATGTTTTGGGTAGGAAAATAATTTTAAACTGAAAATGAAAAGGTTCTTTTTTTTTTTTTTTTTTTTTTTTTTTAGCAGGGAACCTGGGATTGAACTCCAGCCCTTGTGCTTGCCAGGCAAGTGCTTATGAAAAGCCGGGCATGGTGGCACAGGTCTGTAATCCTAGCACTTGGGAGGCTGAGGCAGGAGGATTGTTGTGAGTTCGAGACAAGCCTGAGCTACAAATTGAGCTTACGGCCAGCGTGAACTGCATAGTGAGACCCTGTCTCAAAAAAACAACAAAAAAAAGTGCTTATGAAAAGGTTTTTTAGATGAATTAAGTTTCACTGCACTGAAAAGCAATGTGTACAACCTGTATAGATTTACACAGAAGGGTACTGTGTACCACTTTGCATACAGCTATCTTCAGAGATGGTCTTCTCAATCTTGTCCCTCATCCTCAACCCAGGTATACATCTCAAGTGGACTCTTGATCAGTTCATCGTCTCCTCATCTCCCCAGGCTTTTTAAAAATTATTTTGCAAGAGCCGGGCATGGTGTCGCACGCCTGTAATCCCAGCACTCGGGAGGCTGAGGCAGGAGGATTGGTATGAGTTCGAGACCAGCCTGAGCTACAAAGTGAGCTTAAGGCCAGCCTGAACTGCATAGTGAGACCCTGTCTCAAAAAGACAAAAAAAAAAAAAAAAAATTATTTTGCAGTGCTGGCGCTTGAGCCCCAGAGCATATGAGGCAAGCAAATGCTTAGTTGCATTCCACATCTGTTTATAAGCTCAAGTTTGAGGCAAGGTCTCCTTAATTTGCTCAGGCAGGCCTCTAACTTGCCATCCTCCTGCCTGCCTCTCAGATAGCTGAAATCATAGGTGTGTCACTGCATGCAACTTCCAGAAACCTTTTCATATATTCAGTGCTCATCCCAATTTAATTACCTCAGCTGTATAATAGTGGCGGGAAGTACTTCATTCCTTCAAAGTTTGACCTAGTGATAATCTGCACATAATTCTATAAAAGCTATGTGCATCACATAACACATCTTAATTCTCTCTCTCCCTCCTCCCTTTCATCTTGTTTGTAACACTTAAAATTTTTGAATCAGAAGCTAGCAGTATATTTCTATAGTACAGCTCTTGCTGAGCAGATGTGAGGCCCTGAGTTCAATTCCCAGCAATAGTCCCCCTAAGAAAATCAAATCTAACAATATTAGTGTGTTTTAAATGCTCTCTTTTACTGTTTAGTTAATACTATCCTTTGTAAAAATGTTTTATTTCCTAGTTTGTTTAATAAAATCACAATTGTTTCTGGAACAAAAGCTATGTGTATGAAAGTACATGTAACAGAATTTCATGTGCTGTGCTCTGAAGACATTTGTACAGGCTGTGTGTCAATTTATCTTTGAAAGTAAAGTGATATTTGATTGCATTTGTAGTAGTATAGGGTCACTGTTGGTGTTTCTTGTACTTACAACTTTCCATTTTTAAAGAGAAAACGTATTTTAGAATGTCTTTTAAGAAATCATTTATTTATTTATTTGTTTATTTGATAAAGGGTCTCATTACTCAGCTCAGACTCATAGTGGTCCTCCTGTCTCAGCCTCCCCAGCACTGAGATTATAGGCATGTACCACCACATCTGGTGTTGGTGGACAGCTCCTTGCAGGGCCTGCATGCATGCAGTACAGGGGATTGAACCTGGGTCCTTGTACTTTCCAAGCAGGAGCTTGGACCACCGAGGTATCTCCCCAGCCCTGTGTATTTTAAAATTTCTACAAAGAAAATTATAGATATTTGTATGTCTTAAGTGAGCATTTAATTATATGTGTGGAGAAATATAGGTACATAGTAGGACCGCTTCAGATCACAGAATATATGGCCCATATCTGAAACTATGCAGGAAAATGACCAGTGTTTAGAACTAGGTAGATAGTTGGCGGTTTGGAGTAGAGTTAAATGTTTAGGACAAAAGCATTTAGAGAATGTGTGACATGGTACAGATTTGGACCAATCTTTCTATATGTATTCTGTACACTTGTTTCAAAGCTTTTGTCTGTTTCCAGGTTGCATCAGACATACTACATGTTTGGCTTCTTTTTTCTTAGTCTTTATAATGCTTCTGATGACCTGTTCAGAAGTTACAGTTCTCTAGCACTGGGAGGCTGAGGCAGGAGGATTGCTGTGAGATTGAGACCAGCCTGAGCTAGAAAGTGAGCTTAAGGCCAGCCTGAACTGCATAGTGAGACCCTGTCTCAAAAGGACACACAAAAAAAGAAGTTACAGTTTTGCTGTGCTCTTCTCATTTATATACCCAGGCAAAGACATAAGAAGCTAATACATCTTAACCTTTTTATATTTGCATTTTTGGAATTAAATGTCTGTGTATAGAAGGTAATTGGATAAATGTTAACTGCAAAATTTCTACAATTCAGTATTAGTTTTATATTGTGTTTTCTTAATGACACATTATGATTTTAATGCAGCTATCAAGTTAATGCCACTTTTTTGGTATCAAGTTCAGGGTCTCTAGGGTCTTGCTACACAGATCAGACTTGCACTGAGCCTCCTATTTTCAGCTTCCCAAGCATGCTCAGGGTTGGGGCTGGCATGGCACGCTGGGGATCCTGGCCTCTGCATATGCCTAAGCAGGCTTTTTAATCCACTGAGCTATCTGGATGGCCCTATGCCACTTTGATGAGAAACTTAAATGAAGTAATTTATCTTTGGCTGGTTATTATAATTGCTGTACAATATTCAGTCTGCATACAAAAGTATAGGGGCCTGATTTTACATTTAGACACATGAACTCTCTTGTTCAGTGTTTACTTTTTAATAACTAAAATTTTTGGGGGGGCTGGGGAGATGGCTCAGTGGAATAAATGCTTCCCTGGCAAGCGCAAGGGGCTGAGTTCAACCTCTGGTTTGGCCAATAAATAAATAAAATAAAATTTTCTTTGCAGTTTTGTTGGAGATTGTATTTTATAGGACTGAGATCACTGCTGTAGGCCTTTCCTCTTCTTTCCATTTATTCCCATAAATAGTTCTATTGCCCCCCCCGACACCATTTCAAATGACTGAAGCAGTGCTGTAGTACATTGTTCTCTTAGGTCTCATAAATTAATTTCATTCTAGTAGTTGAATATGACTTTTTAAAGATGACAGCAAATGGCTGTGATTCTGATACATAGGTTGTTTTGGAGCATTTCCTCTTGAGCTGCAGATATAAGGATAAAAATACATAATTATTTGTACATTGTATTCAGCTGCTTGTGCATTCTGCTGTGAATTTTGTCATAGAAAGTCTGCAACAATCACTGGTGAACCATACATCAATATGCATTTAATGAGCATGTTTCTGTTTCCTGGAAAATATTTTTGGGGCCCTGAATATTGGTAAGTCACTAGATGGATTCGTGGGAAGAAGTGTATCAATGAGCATTTGGCTAGGGCATATCCCAGAGAAAGGGCAGAACAAAGTCACCACTAGAAAAAGACAGAGTTTGAAGCTTGAAGAAATTGAGGCAATCTTCCTATGCTGTCTCCTACCTACAAGAAAGCACATGGACTGTACTCTTCTCCAGCTGTGAAAAAAATGCAGTAATAGATGTATCATGTTGGTACCCATTTGAGATTCAACATCTGAAGTTTGTAGTGGAAACTAGTCACACAGACACCCTCTGCCTAACAAGTACAACAACTTCATATTCCTAAAAGGAGAGCAAGGGTTCACCATAAATCACATTGTACAGTATAGATATAGCAAACCAATCGTAGCAGTCAGGGGATGATTAGATGCCAAATATCTAGATGCAAGCCAAAGGCCCATCTTGTAAGGCATTCTTACTACAGACAGTGGTCTTCCACCTGCTATGTGAGTTCTTCTGCAGTGTCTATTCCTGGGATGCTACAATGTCTTTACAGTAACCATATTCTTTGTAAGATTCCATGGGTCATAGCTCACCCGTATATCTGCACCTCAGAAGGGAAATGTCCCAAGAAACATGTATATCAGCATCATTCTCACAACCCTTTGTCGAATAGTGATCTCAGCTGCATTCTCCATGGGTCTTGAATCTACCTGGTGAAAGAAAATTCCATTAATCACATCATTTATCTTAACTTCTTTTATTAATCTTCTTTTAAATATTGGCATCAGTAGGCACAGCAAACTCTAGCCTGTGTGTTGGAGCTGAACTGAATACGTCCTAGGGCTGTGGCAGTGTTATGATCGTGTTCACATATTAGAGGTCTGTGCTCAGAGGGCACATGTGGTATCCTTGGAAACAAAGACTTTACTATTGTCAGGATATGTCAAGCAGCACACACATTTTCTATTTTATTAAATTTCTGAGAGTCTTCCTTTTTATTTTTAGTCCATCATTATGTGGAGTTTATCTTTTACTCTGTGTCATTGCAATGATTGTTAACTCATTGATAGATTTTTACCTGAAAAGTCATTTGTTCTACTTCTTTTTGTAGGATTATCATGGGTGGTGGAGAGCTTTTCTTATGAGTGGTTTGACAGCTGTGTATCCGCAGTATACAGCTCATTGCTTCTTCACCGAACTTCAAATCACAGATCTTGCAAGACCCATTTTGTATGTTGGACACATCATGATGCTGGTGCCGATTTTCTTCCTTTTCATAGGTAGCCAAAGAATTGCTTAGCATATTTTAGATCTCTAAAGAGGCTTGGAGATAGCTATAATGTAATAAGCATCAGCCAACCATTAGTGAAAGGAATAGGGAACAAAGCCATCATGTTCATTTTTATGCTTCAGGCATAATAAGAGATTGCAAAGCCTGGGGAACTGAAGAAACTTGCATACTTAGCTGCAAGCCTTTCCCTTATGAATGTTTTTAAGCAGTAGGGACATGTTCTAAAGCACATAAAGGGTTATGAGTAATCACCCTTGAATAGTCTGCAAGCAACTGACTTGAATAACTTTTAAATTAGTAAAATTGGATTAATTATGTATGTGATCATGTAAGTAATTATATACAAAGGACAAGATGTATACTTGTCAGTATCACTTATTGCAGGGTATTATTTAGGCTCAAATGTGGTGAAAAGTTTTACGCTTCAATGAGATGAAAAATTTGCAATGTTTTCTAAAAATGGTCTAGTTGGAGAAATAATGAAGTTGTAGAGATTGCAGGAGAAGCAGTGTTTCTACTTGCTTCACTTTAAATTCTCGTTTCAACACAAGTTATACTGCTTGTGTAGGTCAAATTGGAAAATGGAGTATTTTCTCTGAGTTAGTCCTTAGCTTAGTTCAACAAACATAAAAATTAATAATTGATAGTTGTTAGAAATTTAAGCCTTTATATAAATGTAAACATTAGCTGAAGAGATGTGCCTCTTACCAATGGCTACTTTTTAAATATAATACAAGAAATATGCATTACCTTTTATGTACCATTGATCTCAACTCCTTAGTAAAGACAAGACTTTGCATGCCTCCTGTCCCTTCCTTTTTTTGTGTGGTACTGAGGATCAGACTTGGGACCTTACTCTTGCCAGGCAGGTGCTTATGCTGCTGAACTATCCCTCTGGTCCCCCCGTTCTTTCTCACCTTAAGTTCTATTTACAACTGAAAGTTAAAGAGCTTCTTAGCATTCTACTATAACCAGACTCTGCATGTTTGTTTTAGCTTTTTTTTTTATATATAAGTACATGGGAAAGTACATACATCATAAGTTTGCAGCCTGATGAGTTATCACCAAGTTAACTGACTTTGTAACTAGCACTTAAATTGATAACTAGTGCCTTGTCAGCAGTGCTGTGGCCTCTGAAGTGCCATCTTCTGCTCACTGGAATTCCACAAGGGCAACCAGGACTGGGCTTTTAATAGCATATAGTCATTTGACCTGGCTTTTAATTGTATATAAATACACTTATGTATATTGCCTGCAAGCATATCTGCATATGTACATACAAGTTATTTTCTTTTGCCAGGGAGATAGCTTAGTAAGATAAGTACCTGCCTGGCAAGCGCAGGGTCCTGAGTTCAATTCCTGGTACTACAAAGAAAGAATCAAATGATTCTCTTTTATGTTTGATTTCTTTAAGTGACTGGTTCTGCCTCTAATATTGTTTTGAGATTTATCTATATTACTGTGTGTAAATATAGTTTGTGTCCCATGTGCCTTTTATTTTGAGTATCCCTGTCCAACCCAAATATAAAAAAATATACTTTTTATATTTATGTAGTGTGAAGTTAGATATATAGTAGTTCCCTCCTTGTCTATGGGGGATATGTTACAAGACCCCTAGCAAATGCTTGAAACTATAAATAATACTGGACTATATATGTGTACTAGTTTTTCCTATACTTATATACCTGTGATAATGCTTAGTTTATAAATTCTGCACAGTACTAAATCAGCAGCAATAACATAAAAAGTAAAACAATTGACAGTATGCTATAATTAAATTTATGTGAATTTAAAGTAATCTTTAACTTTCTCTAAAAGTATCCTATATATCGTCTTCACCCTTCTTTTCTGATGATGTGAAGTAATACATTCCCTACCTGGTGAGATGAAGTGAATTGTGTAAGCTTTGTGATATCATTAGGTTACTACACGAAGTTATTTGAACACTAACACTGCAATATGATACTCGACCTGAAAACTGAGGTGCCTACTGAGTGCTTACTGGGTGGGTAGTACATATAGTATACATACACTGGAAAAAAGGATGCTTCCCATCTTAAATAGAATGGAGTGGAAAGGAATAAGATTTTGCCACAGTAATCACAATTTAAAATGGATGAATCATTTATTTTTGGTATTTTCTGCTTTACAGTTTTGGGCCATCGTTGATCTCAAGTAACTCAAAAAGTGGATAAAGGGCAACTACTGTATCAAGTACAATCATTTCAGGGTATGTTTTCTTTATTACTTAACACTTTGACTAAGATTGCTTTTTTGGGGGGAAGTCATATATTACAACATCTTATTTTTCTCCAAAAGAGATGTAATCTTGGATAGTCACATTGCATCCAGAAATATTGGCCTCACCACCTGCATACTAGCTTCTGTTACCACACTACACTGAATACTGACTCAAAGGTTCATGTTGACTTCTGGCAGAGCTGATGTCCTTTCTGCATTATCCACCCGTTTTTTTTTTTTTTTTTTTTTTTTTTGTCTTTTTGAGACAGGGTCTCACTATGCAGTTCAGGCTGGCCTCGAGCTCACTTTGTAGCTCAGGCTGGTCTTGCACTCACAACAATCCTCCTGCCTCAGCCTCCCAAGTGCTGGGATCACAGGCATGCGCCACCATGCCCAGCTCTCTCCACCCGTTTTGGCTTTTTTGGTTAATACATTTTTTTTTTGGCAAAACTGGGGATTGAACTCAGGCCCTTCTGCTTGCCAGGGAAGCACTTATTCCACTGAGCCATCTCCTCAGCCCCTTTGGTTAATACTTTTCGAAGCTATTCAGTGAAAATCTTATACCTTCTGCTGTTTTCATTTCTTTCTCTGTCACTTAATTCTAACTTATATCAATCAACATTTCATTTTCTTTGCCTCTTTCTTTTATTCTTTTTTTTTTTTTTTTTGCAGAACTGGGAATTGAACTCAGGTCCTTTCACTTGCCAGGAAAGCACTTATTCTACTGAGTCATCTCCCTGGCCCCTGATTTTTTTCATTCTGCTTTTTTAATGGTACCAGGAATCCAACTAAGGACTTTGTACTTGCTGGGCAAGCACTTATTCCACTGAGCTGTCTCCCTGGCCCCTATTCTTATTCTTTTGGAGGTCTTAAAGCAGGGTCATGATCTAGTACATACTGATATAAATGTTATAATTCTTATACCATAGAAGTGTCAACTCAAATTTCTATACTTTACTCCACATAGAAGAAACTTCATTTTTTTTCCTTCATTTTGTTCTTTGAGACAGGGTCTCACTGTGTAGTTCAAGCTGGTCTTGAACTCACAGCAATCTTTCTGCCTCAGCTTCCCACATGCTGCAATTACTGGCACGTACCACAATGCCTGATAAGGAAACTCCAATTTAAAAAAAGCATACAAATAAGAGCAGAAATTCAGAGCAGAGCAGAATTAAACCAGCAAATGAACAAATACAAAATCCAAAAATTTCCTGTGCTTTCTTTTTCAGTAGCTTTTCCATATGTGCAGAGTCTGACAGCCAGAGCACTGGACAGTGAGTTCAGAGACGCCACCCAAATGTCCATCTCATAACTCTGAGCACAGTACAGCCCTTCAGCCCTTCGCGGGACTCCTCCAGCTCTTGCTTTCTCTAGTCTCCCTTCTTAGGCTCATGCTGCTCCATGGCTTCCTTCATCTCCTCAGTACTGATCACTTCTAACTCTGTATCTTCATCCATAACTTTGGTCCAACTGCAGCCTCAACCCTTGCAAACCCCACTGTTGCTGTAAGCTCTACATGCCTGCTAAATGAAGCTGTTGTCCATTCCTAAAAGGCTCATCCTAATATCATTCTCATTATCATTACCAGTTCCCAATCTTTGCATTTTTGGAGGATTTCTTAACAGAGTCCTGTAGATTTATAGCCAATGAAGCACAATTTCCTCAGTTTTTCTCCTTAAGTGGTTTATTTCTATACATTTCTTTCTTTTTCTGATCCTACAATCTTAGCATAGGTCTTTGTTCCCCTTTGCCTGGCTCACCACCATAGTCTCCTCTTTGATGCACTAAACTTCATTGTCTCTTTTTCTGACCCACTCTATGAGTTACTTGTTGCCAGATAAACATCTTCATTTTTCTTCTTTTGATAGAGCAATTCAGCCTGAAATTCATTTTAACAGTTCATCATATAATTTAAAGAATGCGGACACTGTGCCAGATACTGTGCTAGGTTATGAGACACAGTAGTGATGAAAGCAGATGAAATCCCGTGTCCATGGAATTGATAATATTCTACTGGAAGGGAGGTACATTTAGGAAAAGGGGTAGGTTTGATGAGCTTTGTAAGAGAAGTGATGTTGAGGAAGAAGTGGATTGTCAAGTGTCCAAAGCAGAGGTGGCATCATGTGGGAAATGCCTGAAATCAGCAATCTGAGATCTTTCAAGAATACAGAGGATGGCAAGAAAGGGAAGATGGATAGGTGTGATGTTAGAAAGGCGAGGAATGGCCAGTTCTTATGATGATCTGATAAACTATCTTTTTGTGAAGAGCTTTTTAGTAGTTAAATATGGTACCATGTGTTCCAAGAGCGATATAAATTACAGTGTGCAGGACATGCTGGCTGCTGAGGGAAAGCACCCTACCTGCCCTACATAGCCACTGAGGGGAAAGTACACATTCTCTTAAATGCATCTTAAAAATATCCCCTGGAAAGGCCTCCAGAGAGGGCTGTGAGGCTTACCCATACGGCATGGCCATGGGAGCCACTGTCACTCGCTTTGGCCAGGACACTCAAGGGAGGCTGGCAGTGCCTCCCTACTGCTTCCCAGGGCTCTGTGCAGATTGCTCTTGGTGGTGTCCAGGAATTCCATGGTGTTTGGGAAGTGCTCATTGAGCTTCACTTGCTCAGGCCGTGGATGCAACCTGCCAGGTCCTTGGTCATGGCCCCACTCTCCACAGTCTCCATGCACACCTTCTCCAGCATCTGCGAAACCTGATAAGGTCCTGGTTCCCATCCCATTCCCCACGGTGCTCCAGGCCATGCATCCATGCAAAGATGCTGGCAATTGGGTTGGTGCTAGTGGGTCGACACTTTTGTTGCTCCCGATAGTGGCAGGTGACTGTCCCATGAGCAGCCTCTGTCTCTATGGTCTTCCATCTGGGCAGACCAGCACAGATGTCATCAAGCCAAGGGATCCAAACCCGTGAGTCAGGATCTCCAACTGCACATCTCCATCATAATACTTGCAGGCCCACACAAAGCCGCCTGAGGACTTGAGGAACTGGGCCATTATATCGTTGATGAGCCGGTGCTCATACCAGATCTTATTCTTATCAAAGTCCATCTTGTAGTGCTTGTCAAAGATCTCCTGGAAAATGTCCTTGAAGCGGCCATCATAGACCTTCAGAATGGTGTTCTTGGTGCTCATGTGCAGCGGCCACTTCTTCTGGATGGCATACTGGAAGCAACTGTGCGCAAAACCTGAGATGGACTCGTCAGTGTTGTACATGCCCATGCCCATACTGCTCGTGGGGAAGTTGTAACCTCCCACTCCTTGACACCGCTGCTGTCCTTTGGGGTGAAGACCATCTTGAATGTGCCAGCGCGGTCCATCATAAAGTCCGTGGCCTTGTACCGGTCATCATGTGTGTGCCTGCCGATGGTGATACGCTTGGTCCAGCTGGGGACTGGGCAAGAGATGTTCTTGCAGATGATGGGCTCTCGGAAGACTGTGCCCCCAAGGATTTCCGATGGTTCCATTGGAACTCTTCCACATCTTCTTCAGCTTAAACTCTTCCACAGGGCCTCTTCGGGAGTGATGGTGGCACACTTGACAGCTACACTGTACTTCTGCGTGGCTATTGCAGAGTCAATGGTGACCTGGTCATCGGTTTGATCTTGCTGTGGGAGCCCGAGATCAAAATACTTGAGCTGGACATCCACATGGGGCAGGATGAGGTACTCCTTGATGAACTGCCAGATGATGCACGTCATCTCATCACCATCCAGCTCCCCCACCGGCTTTGCCACCTTGATCCTCTTGCCAGCATAGTGGCACCACGGCGACTCCTGAAAGCCGGGAGTGGTCAGGGTAGCTGGTGCCTAGGCTGGCCCAGGACCGAGGCCTTGAGGAGCGAGCGTGCAACTCACAGGTAGCCAACCATCGAGAGAGGCCGAGGCTACTTGGGCTCCGATGCCAGCCCAAAACTATTAAGTATATTAAGGAACTTAGATTTTGTTGTAGGATGAATGTTGGAGAAGTATAAACAGGGTGATGATGCCATTCCTCTTACAAATTTTAATAATTGCATACTTTCCTTACTATATGAGTGTAAACTCACTTGGTGTTTGGCACCCTTCTCCGTGTGATTTTGCTGTGATTCTACTGTGACTCTTAGAGCCGAATCCTGAAGTTCAGGCTTGTCTCTTCTCCTGACTTTTTCAGCACTTGTTCCAAACCCAGGTGGAATTTACAGGAACTATTAAACATTTTTTGCATCCTTCAGAGTGCTAAATCAAGGGATGATTTTGAATTGCACAGAGATAAGAGATACCATCATGCAGTCATGTTTCCTTACCACCTTTACCTATTTGAAAATGAAACCATGAATATGAAAAAAAATTTGTGTAAATTCTGGATGACATTTATACCATTAAAGTGAAAATTAGTGTTCACTTCGACAGCACATATACTAGAAAGGTGCAAAAATTAGTACAGTTGTAATGTGTTTTTGATGTCTCCTTTCTAGAACTGTTTTTATAAGCCCCCATCTGCTTATAGGAAAGAATGTTGAGGCACTTCATACTTGAGAATAATTAAACATTCATCTAAAGATCTTCCTAGTGGCCACCACATTTCTGTTTAGTGCTTTAGTGTAGTTAATTCTTAACTTTTTCTTTACTTTTGAGCATTCCTCCCTATTTTGGATTATTTAATATAATCTATAAGGCTGGGTGGCAGGATCAAAAATGTATCAATATTTTTGTTTCTTTAAGCTCTTCTTTTTTCCGTATTTAGGACAGCGTCTACAGGGTCTACAGGGTCTCACTATGTAGATCGGATTCCTGGTGATTGTCCTGCTTTCAGTTTCCCAAGTGCTGGGATTACAGGTGCATGCCACCATGCCCAGTCTTAATCATGCCCTGCAGTTGGGGCCAGCACAGCATGGAGATGAAACCCTGGCTGCTGTGCTCTGCCTAAGCAGGCATTTTAGTCCCCTGAGCTATCAGGCTGGCCCTTTAAGCTTTTCTGCATTCAGCAGAATGTGTTAGTTACATAGTCTTGGCTGGTATTACTTCTAAAAATAAAAACAAACAAAAAGAAATGAAAACAGTTTTCTGTTTTTCTTCCTATGCTATGTCTAAAATGACACTCAACTATTTTCTCCTCATTTTTGGAGCCAAGCTAAGTGACATGCACTGTAGCTGGTGTTCCTTTCTGTGATTTTCATTTGGTAGGACACTTACAGATATGTAATGACAAATCAAAGTAGAATTCAAGGGACAGGGACAGGCAGTATAAACCATGACATACCTTTATAAAGGTAGGTAAGTGTCTGAGAAAATACTCAATGTCCAAAGGTAAGGGAGGCAATGTTTATTTAGTTCAGTTTGTAGAGGTTTCCATCCATAATCAGATGGCTCCAAGGCAGGGTGGCTTCACAGAGAACAGTTCATGGTAGCCAAGCAAGAAGGAGAGGGAAGCCTTAACAGCACCTTTCTGCCCCATTATCTTACCCAGGCTACTTGGATTATGGTGGTGCCAAACCAGTGAGGGAACTGATACAGGAATCACCCACCCATAGTCCTAACACTGTCAGTCCCAGAATTGCATCATGAATCAGTTGCAAACTCTAGATTTAGCCACTTCTGAAAAAGCCCCACCTATGATTGTATGAGGCTTTGGGAGCCCATCTAGACACAAGCCATAACAGGAAATGAATTTCGCTTAAAATTGGAAGACTTGCCAAAAAATCCTATTTAATTTTAAACACCAATAAATGAGTTCACGTAGTGGGCAGTTCAAGCTTGTCGTGATTTGCCAATTGAGGTATCACTGTAATGTATTTTTATTTTGATCCAAGTGATGTAAGATCACAATAACCAATTAAGCTTTTCTGGTCTGAAAGCCTAAGATGCTGTCTTATATAATAATGGAGTTTATAACTTAATATAAACTTTGGCTGGCATGGCATAAGGGGGTAGTAAGTTAAACAGTTTTTATGAAGATATATATTTCAGGCAAATAATTTAAAATTTTGTATTCAGCTATAACCTATTCCTCTAGAGCAGTGATTTCCAACCAAGGATGATTTTTTTCCCCATGCAATATATAGAAATTTCTAGAGATATTTTTATTTGTCACAACTTTGAGGATGTTATTTACACAGAGTCAGCAGATATCACTAGATATTATTATATTGTTAAACATCCTATAGTATGCTGGATAGCTTCCACAATAAATTACCTAGCCCAATCCTCAGTATTGCCATTATTAAGAAACTTTAGTTTAGAGTGAACTATTTTTGAATTTCACATTTTGTTTGCAGTTAAATGCTGTTTTTAAAGTAAAATTTTGGACATTCCAAAAGATTTGATTGAAGCCAATGTGATACAGAGCTTTTAAGAACCAGAAGAAGTATTACCAGACCACTTTTCTGTTGATTTTCTTACTAAGTGTCTGTGCTTTGAAAATATTTTTATTCATTAAAAGAAGCTAATGAAGTTCAGTATTTCTTGAGAGTCAACTGTGCAATATTTAATCACTAAATTAAAGTGAAGAATTCATGTTCTCACACGGAACAAGATGAAATAGAATGTACTGAAGGAAATATCCAATTAGCTTAACACACAAATGTTAGCTATAATGGGGCTTTTGTGCTTAATTATGTCTTATTATACCAAGTTGTTGCTGTCTCTGTCTTGCTAAAAATTTAACTCTAAAGAACAAAAGATCAGAAGGAGATAAAAATCTATCAATGCTAATTGTCTGCCAAGCAACAAGCATTTATTAGACTTCTTCTATGGATTTGGAAATATACTAATTGGGACTATGGTAACTTTAATATACAGTAATACTTGGTTTTCATTGAGCTGATGGTGTCTCAGCTATTAAAATCTATTCATCAAATTTAGTTATCGCAATTGCCCTGAAGAAGAAGTCGCATTACTCTTATTGCAAAATCAGGAAGCTGAGGCCCAGAGAGATGAGTTGTTCAAAGTCACTCAGCTAGTAAGTGATAGAACTACAATTCATTTAAATGCAAATTGGTCTGACTCCAGATTTTATTCTCCCAGCTACTACAACTCCCTACATCCTCCTCAAGAAAGAGGTGCTTTTTTTGTGCTGGGGCCAAACCAACAACCAAAGGATACCAACGAAACGTGTTTTGTGGTCCTCTCTTTGACCAAGAGAACTACTGTAAATTGGAGGAACTAAGTCTGGTGTATGTATTGCAATATGATGTCACCCTCAGGAATGTGTCATGACAGTAGAATGTCTCAAGTCTTTCTGATGTCACTTCAACTCTTCTTTTAAAAAAATAAAGAGATAATTTTCCCATATATCTACATCATTGTAGAATAAAATGCATAAAAGCCAATGTAACTTCCAGAATAATTCCAGATAATTTTGATTGTATTTATGGACTAAAGAAAGTGCTAGGGTCTATAGACAAACAAAACACAGTTGTCTCTGCTGTCAAACAGATAAAATATGTCTAGCTTCTATTTTCAGTGCAAGTGGTTACTGACCTATTCTAGTTCTCTGGGCCTTGTACTGGCAAGTATTCAGGTTTTAGGTAGCATATTAAAATGTCTCAAGGGCTGAGGATATAACTCAGTGGCCTAACTACCTGCCTGACAAGTACAAGGTCTGAGTTCAATCCTCATTTTTGCCAAAAAATGTCTCAAAAGAAAGGAAGGGTTCCATGTATCCAGAGCTAGGCAGAAGCTCCCTTCTCCAGCATTCTTGTACTGTACCTTCTATATTTTCTGGCATCTTATGCCTGGATTGGTTTCTATCCAACCAAACCCTAGCTTTTCCTGTTCCACTACCACTTACTCTTGGATATCTTCCTGTAAAAAGTGGTTCATGGTTACCTCATCCCATACTGATAGAACATTTTAGAAAATCATGGGCAGAACCTGCTTTAATTTTCAGGCTATACTACTTAACTGACTGGGTGGCTATGTTAAGGAAAGTGACTTAATCCTTCAGAGGCTTATTTTTCCTATATTATAGTGAAAATAATAGACCTACCTTGGAAAATTCAATTCAGTGTCATCAAATATGTGAAGCACTTGCGTCAATTCCAGGCATATAACAAGTGTGTAATAAATAAAAGCCTTCTTTTTCCTCTTTGTCATCCTCCTTATCCTCTTCTCATTCTTTTTGTTATAGCTTGTATCTAGATGTCACCCCAAAGCTTCATGCCATCAGAGGTGGGGCTTTCCCGAGGCAGCTGGACCTAGTGTGTGTGATGTTGTGATCAAAGATGTGATGCTGGGATTCAGGTCCCCCACCCTGAGTGTCAGTGCTACCTGCCCTATGGGTAGGTGGCCTGGATATGAAATAAGGGACAGAAAGGTCATTGCTTGCTGTTTTCTACTTTGCTGTTTTGCTGCCTTCCTGCCTGCTACCAAGAAGGAGCTGTTTCTCCTCTGCAATGCCCCTGTGCCTTGCCACCCTGCCATGGAGCCAGCCAACTGTGTGCTGAAACCTCTGCAAACTGTGAGTTACAGTAAAGCTTTACTCCTTTACCTTGGAGTGTGGGGTGTTTTGTCTCAGCAATTGGAGAAAGGCCCTCCCCCATCTTCTCCCTTGTCCTCTTCCTTCTCTTACTCTTTCCCTTCTCAATCTCCTCTTCCCCTTTCTTCTTGATGAAATGCAAATTTGCTCATCTTACACTGTGGTTTATGTACCTTCACTAGTTACCAGTTTCTTCCCTGATCAAATCCAGTCTCCTTATATTGGCATCTGTTATCTGTTTCCAGCTAGTTTTGTGGTTTTTTCTTTTCTGTACTCTACTTAATGCTCCCATACTCCTCTTAGACTCTTCATGCTCCAAGCCCTCTGGCATAGTTTTTGCTATTCTTAGCAAATACCACTGTTTTGATTATTTTGACCTTTACAGGTACTTTTACTTTGCTTGAAATATCTGCTTCCGATTCTCAAGTATTTCTGGACCAGTTTTATAGAACATTCTCTATTATACGCTCCCTAAATTCTTTCCATTCATTTATTAATTCATTAAGCATGTATTGATCACCTACTGTGTGTCACATATTCTGTTAGAGGATAGGGTATTCGAGTGAAAAATCTATAAAGAGAAAAAAAAAATCTCAATTTTCCTGGAGTTTATGTCACTAAGCAATAAATTTGAATAGTTTAATTTAACAAATACATGTTGTCCACCTACATTGTGCCCCACATGTGTGCCACTCATTGGGAGTACAAAATTGAATTAAGACTTAATCCTTAACCTCAAGGCCATATATTAGTTTGGGGAGAGAAAAGTGCTCCACAAGTCATTTCCATCATTGTGGGAAGAAATATGACAAAGGTAAGAATAGGTTTTGTGAAAACCCAGAGGAGTACCTAACTCAATCATGAGGAGAAAAGGATTAAGGGAAGGGTTTTCTAGCGAAACTGTTAAAAGACTGAGTCTTAAAAGTGGAAGGCACAGTAGACAGCTGAGGAAGACATAATATAGGGAGATCTGCAAATCATGTGAGGCTGTTGGAGTTTAAAGGTGAAAGTCCAGAACTGGAAGAAGAAAGACTAAAGAAGAAGGTAGGACTGATTACTAGAAGGCATTATGTACCAATGCTGAGGAGTTCAAATTTTTTGTCAATAATTTTATTGAAAATCAACAATTATATAGCATATTAAAATTGTAGACAAATATTGAAATGTGAAAGATAAAAGATGTAGACAGAGTGAATTTTAGAGACATATCTCTGAGAAAAATACATAGCATGAGATTGATAATAGATCACACATTGTTAATAAATTATTTACAAACTTAAATGAACATAACAGTAAAATTGTCCAAAATAAAAATGAAGAATTTATAGATCAGTCATATAATATTTCACTCTGTGCCAAAATTAAGAAAGTTATATTCATATAATTAGAATTCTCAAGGTAGAAAAGGGTCAGTCAATAAATACTTAAAGCTTTAAAATTTCTGAATTTAGTTGAAATTATAGCACTACATTTCCAAGAAAAATGAATCTTTTGCACAAGAAATTTGAATACAATCGTACCAAGATACACAAAAATGAAATTGTCTAAAACTTAATTGTAAAGAAAAAAATCATTAAAGCATATACATAAAAATATTAGCCATGGAAGAATAAAATTAAATACCATCTTATTCCACATTAGAAAGAAAAATAAAGACCAAGTATGTAAGAAACTAGACTGATTAGTTAAAAGTACTGAAAGAAAAAAATCTGTCCTCATTGAATTTTGTACTTAGCAAACATCACTTTGAAAACTGAAACTAAAATTTTGAGTTACACAAACTCAAACTATTCTAATACCTCCAGATGTAGCACATAGGAAATAACAAAGAGCATAATTCAGAAGGCAAGAGAAGTTGCTATGCAGTCCTGGATAAAGAAAGCACTCTCAAAATGGTAGTTATGCAGCACTATGTAAAATATATTAGATGAACCCATTTAAAAGGTCGTTAAAGATTTCTACAAAACAGTATCAATCTTATTTCGGGTTCTACACATATTTTTTTTGTGTCTATGTGAAAAACAAAGAAATAATATAAAATCAATGGAAAATGGAAATATACTTTTCTAATATTAGAAGAAAATATCATACCATGTCGGAATTTTTGTTATAATTATTTTCAAATTCATGTGTGTGTCAGAACCTGACACACCTTGTGGTAATTACTCACAGCCAGCTAAAACCAACAAGTATGACCTGTTGGTCCCATCCCAGAGTCCTTGCATCAGAATCTGTAGTGATCTGTATTTTTAAAAGCTTTAAAAGTTTCAAATATACACCAGAATGCCAATAATAACATTCATCGTAGAGAATTTGTACCCATACATGATATATCCTGCTTCCTTTTCCCCATTCCTCTCCCTTGATTCCCTTTTCCCCTCCTTATTTACAAAAGCAATCTTTCCCTTTTTCCTTTCTATTCTTTTCTTTCCTTTTCCCTTCCTTCCTTACTCCTTAACCCTTTCCTCGTTCCCCTTCTTATTTGGATGCTTGCTAGTTACTTCACAATATGTATTGTACATTTTGACCCAATTTACACTTTTGGTTTTTCACATGACAGAAATACTATGGTATTTACACATGTGTGTTCTATTTATTTCACTTAAGAGTATGTCCTCAATATCTATTTAGTGAGGCTGGGGAGATGGCTCAGTGGAATAAGCACTTCCCTGGCAAGCACAAGAGCCCGAGTTCAATGTCTGGTTCTACCAAAAAACAAAAACCATCTATTTAGCTAGAAATGTCTGAAGTTCATCCTTCTTTATGACAGAGTAGTACTCCATTGTACAAAAGGCCACATTTTTCTCCTTCATTCATTCGTTGATGGGCATTTAAGCTGTTACTGGGATTTACTATTATAGCCTGTGCTACAATAAACATGTGTGTGTGTGTGTGTGTGCGCATATATCACTGTGATATGATGCTTTTAATACTTTCAGGAAGAAAGCAAGAATGGGAATAGATAGGTCATGTAGAACATCTAGTTTTAGTTTTTGAGGAGTGTTCATTCTGATTTCCATATTGGTTGTACCAGTCTACACTCCCACCAACAGTGGAGAAGGGCTCCTTTTCCCCCACTTCTCCTCCAGCATTTGTTATTAGTTTATTTCTTGATAATAGCCATTCTTTCTAGAGTTGGATGGAATCTCAGTGTTGTTTTAATTTGCTTCCCTTAAATCATCTGTGATGTTGAACATTATTTCATACATTTATTTTCTGTTTCTACTTCATTTGAGAAGTTCCCATTCATTTTAGGTGCTCAATTGTGGATAGGGTCATTATGTTGGGGGAACCAAATTTTTTGAGTCTTTTATAGAATTTATATAGTAGTCCTTCTTCTGAGGAACAGCTGGCAAAGTTTTTTCCCCCAATTTTGGATTGTGTCTTCATTTGTTGGTGGTTTCTCTTGCTGTGCAACAGCTTTTTAATAAGATGAGTTGCCAGTTGTAGATTGAGTTCCTGTATGATTGGAGTTTTCTTTATAGTTTTTGCTGACCTGTATGTCTTCAAGAGTTCCACCTGTTTCTTTCCATCAGATTTAGTGTTGATATTTCAATATTCAGATATCTGATCCATTTCAATTTTAGTTTAGGGCATGGTGAAAGAGTCTAGGTTATAGCCTTGGAATGTGGAAAGTCAGTTTTTTCAGTACCATTTATTAAAGAGGCTATATTTCTTCTAGTAAAGGCATTTGGGCCTTTGTCAAAGATATAATGGCTGTGCATATCTGGAATTCTTTTTGCATCTTTTAATCTCTTCCATTGATACCTGAGTCTTTTTTTTCACAAGTAGCACATTTTTTTTTTAATCGCAGTACTATTGTAATATAATTTCAAGTTATGGATTACAATGACCGCTGCCTTACCTTGCTTGCCTAGAATTGCTTTTGCTATTTGAGGTCTCTCCTGGTTTCAAATAAATTTTAAGATTGTTTTCTCTAGTTTTGTGAGATATGTTATTGGTATTTTACTCAGGATTTTGTTAAATCTGTATCATAGTTTGGAACTATGGCCATTTTCACTATATTGGTTCTTCCTACCCAAGAACAGGTGATATATTTCCATTTCCTGATGTCCTCTGGATTCTTTTTTCTGAGTACTATAGTTTTCAATGTATAAGTCTTTTGCTTTCTTTGTTAGATTGATTCCTAGATATTTCATTTTTTTGTATGTGATTGTAAAAGATGTTGTTGCCCTAATTTCTCTCTCAGTGAATTTGTTTTTCCTGCACAGGAATGCTACTGATTTTTGAGCACGGACTTTGTATTCAGATAAGCTACTGAATTTGATTATTAAAATGTAGAAATATAGAATTCTTCTGATGGAGGGTTTGGAGTGTTCAATTCAGATTATCATATTATTTGTAAATAATGATAATTTAACTTCTTCCTTTCCTATCTTCATTCGTTTTAATTTTAAATTTTATTTATTATTTACTTATTTAATATGAGGTTTTGCTATGCATCATGGACTCAAAGTGATCCCCTTGTCTCAGCATCCCTGGCACTGGGATTGTAAGTGTGCATGACCACACCCAGTTTGGTGGCTGGCATGGTGTGCCTGGGGTTCCGGAGCAGGCAGTACCAGGGGTCGAATTTGGATTCTGTGCTTGCCAGGCAGGCACTTAGAACACTGAGATATCTTCCTAGCCTTCATTCCTTTTATTTATTTCTCTTGCCTAATTGCTTTGACTAAGATTTTAAAACTATAATGAATGGGGATGGTGATAGTGGAGATCTTTGTTTTGTTCTTGATTGTACAGTGAAAACTCTCAGTTGGTGTCTATTTAGTATCATGCTGGATGTTCCTTCTCATGGATAGCTTTTATCAGATTGAAAAAGAGATTTCTATTCTAATTTTCTGTAGAACTTTTTATCATGCTTGGGAGTTGGACTTTGTCAAATGATGGTCGTGGTATATAATCTTGATGATTTGCTATATTCAGTTTGCCAGTATTTTATTGAGTATTTTTGCATCTATGTTCATTAGGGAGTTTGTCCCATAGTTCTCTTTTTTGTTTGGATCATTCTTTGGTTTTGGTATCAGATAAAGTCTGCTTTGAGAAATAAATTTGGGAGTATCACTCCCATTTCTATTTCATTAAAGATTTTGAGAAGTTGTGGTAGTAGGTCATCTCTAAATTTCTTGGTGAATTCTCTTAGAGAATTTCTTAGAGAATCCATCTGTCAAAGCTTTACTTTGTTGGTAAGTTTTCAAATACATCTTCAGTTTTGTTGTCTGATATTGGTTATTTAAAATTTTTGTATCTTCTTAATTCAGCTTTGGTAATTCATATTATTCCAGGAATCTGTGAACTTCTTCTGCATTTTCCATCTTATTAGAATATAGGTTCTTTTTAAGAATTTATTTATTTGATATAGTGTCTTGCTATACAGCTTGGAATCACAGTCATCCTCCTGTCTCAGCCTCCTCAGTGCTGGGATTACAGGTGTGTGCCACCACCCCTGGGTTTGGTGGCCAGCACAGTGAGCCCAGGGTTCTGGGGCCAGCATGGCATGTGGTACTGGGAATTGAACCCAGGTCCTTATGCTTGCAAGGCAGGTGCTTAGGCCACCAAGCTATTTCCCCAGCCATAGAGTAGAGATTCTTAAAGAAAGTATTGATGATCTCTTGGGTTTCTGCAAGATCTGTGTGACTTGATCATTTATTTCCCTAATTGCACGGAGTTGAGACTTTTGTTGTTTTGGCTAAGATTGGCTAAGCTTTGACCAATATTATTTAATCTTTCAATGAACCAGCCCTTACATTTACTGACCTTTTATATTCTCTTTTCTTTCTTTTTAAATATTTTTTGATACTGAGGATCAAACTCAAGACTTTGTGCTTGCCAAGTAGACTCTTATGCCACTGAGCTATATCTGTAGCCCTATATTGCTTTATTAGTTTCCATTGCATTAATTTCTGCTGTGCTATTTAAATTTCTTCTCTTATATGAGCTTTGGGCTTGACTTGCTCTTCTTTTTCTAGAAGGTAGAGGTTTATTGTTATAATTATAACTATTATTATTATTATTATTTGTGTGTGTGTGTGTGTGTGTGTGGTACTGGGGATTGAACTCAGGGCACTGTGCTTCCCAGGCAGGCGCTTATTCTACTGAGCTATCTCTCCACCCTGAGGGTCATTATTAAGTTGTTTATTTGAGGTGGCTGTTTTCCTGATGTGGACATTAGCTGCTATAAATTTCCCTCATAGTACTACTTTCATTGTGACCCATGATTTTTGTATGTTATATATCTTTTGTTATATATGTATGTTATATATGTATGTTACATATGCATGTTATATATCTTTTGTATGTTATATATCTTTTAAGTGTAGAAACTAATTTCTTCTTTAATTTCAATTGTGAGTCATAGATTGTTCAGGAGTGGGAGTATGAAATCTTTCTTTGGTTTCTTTTATCATTGATTTCTAATTTCATTGCACTGTAGTTTGATAATATGCATGTGATAATTTCAATTTCTTTGCATTTACCTAAGTGTGTTCTATGAGCTAGCATGTGGTCTCTTTTTGAGAACATCCCACGTGAAGCTGAGAAGAAGATATATTCTGATGCTGTAGAGTGAAACTCTGTAGACATTTCCTGAATCCATTTGTTCAAAAGTTTGGTTCCATTGTAATATTTCATTGTTCATATTCTGTCTAGTTCATCTGTTTATTTGTGACAATGGTGTATTGAAGTCTCTCATTACAGTTGTATTAGTGCTTATTTGATTTTTCATATCCATTAATATGTATTTTATATAGTTAAGTATGCTGGCATTTGTTGCATATATTTTATAATTGTTATTTCTTCCTCTTGTATTGTTCCATTCACAAGGATGTGGTGATCTTCCTTGTGTTTCTTATTCAGTCTTGGCTTGAAATCCACTTTATCTGCAAATAGCATAGCTATCCCTGCCTTTTTCTGGGTTCCTGTCATAGGGAATATTATTTCCACTCTTTGACTTTCATTCTATGAATTTCATTTTGAATTAAATATGTTTCATGTATGTAACATAATATTAGGTCTTCCTTATTGATGCATTCTTCCATTCTCTTGGTTTTGGTTCTTGAATTGAGTCCACTTAGGTTGATGGTTATAACAGATATATATTCACTTATTCTTGTCATGATATTTTCTTGTTTTTATTTCTTCTTTTCTACACATTTGCTTGTTTGTCTTGCCTGGTGGATTCCACATTTCTAGCATCTCCTTCAGAACATTTTGGAGTGCTGTTCTGGTATTCAGGAAATTTTCTCAGGTGTTCTTTTTCAAGGAAATATCTTATTTATACATCAGTTTTGAGAGAAAATTTTGAGGGGTACATTAATTTTGGTTGGAGATTGCTGTGTTATAGGGCTTTAAATACTTCACTTGAAACTCCCCTTAATTTAAGGGTGTATGTGTGTTGAGAAGTCTCCTGTGATTTGATTTGGATGAGCTTTGCTTTATAAGTTTTTTGTTTCTTTTCTCTAATAGCTTTTAATATTTTTTCTTGTATTCAATTTCTAGTATCTTCACTATTATATGTTTTGGAGTAGTTTTTGATCAGGAATAATTTGAGTTCTACATGTCACACTTATTTATATGTCAAATTCTTTTTCCTTTTATGCGAAGTGTTCTGCCATGACTTCTGTGAACAAGTTCTTTTTTTTTTTAATGTCATTTGTGCTATGTCCTCCTTTATGCTCTGACTATCTTCAGCTATGGTTCTTTGTATCAGCTATCAGATTCTGAACTGATTTTTTTGTAGTCCCTTGTTATTTTGAAGAAATCTTTCCTTTTGTGATGATTAACTAGAAAACTGTCTTCTAGATCTGATATTCTGTTTGTTTGTTTGTTTATTTATTTATTTATTTTGCAGAACCAAGGATTGAACTCAGGCCCTTGCGCTTGCCAAGGAAGTGCTTATTACACTGAGCCATCTCTGTGGCCCCTCTGTCCTCTCATTGGTTCATTCTCCTACATGTACTTTCACCGGAGGTTTTAATCTCCTGAACCTTGGATTGAATATGTTTCATGGATTCGATTTCTTTCTTATGTTAGACATACATGGTTTCCATCATTTTCTCACGCTCTTTTCTTCTTGTCTGTATCATTTGCGTATTCACTAATGAAGCCCCCCCCTTGTTTTTGAGACAGGGTCTCACTATGCAGCTCAGGCTGGCCTTAAGCTCACTTTGTAGCTCAGGCTGGTCTTGAACTCACAACAATCCTCCTGCCTCAGCCTCCTGAGTGCTGGATTACAGGCCTGCGCCACCACGCCTGGCTATGAAGCCCTTTATTATGGACATTATCTCCAAAGATAATTCAGAAATCATTTCTGATTGTATGTGTTTATGGAGCCTCATTCATTTACTTTGTTACTTATGCTGTTGCCATTTCAGAGAGTCCCAGTGGGTGGCTTTTGAATTGTTTCATCACATTGCCCCCTGGATTTGCCTTTGGTGAGCTGAAAGTCTGAAGTTGCATGTTTATTCTGTGTTTTCTCATTTTTATTTATTATTTTTAGTTTAATTCCTGTGTTCATGCTTATAAATTGTTTATTGTTAGTGTCAAGAATGTTTAGAAAATGAATACTTCTTAGAGATGTCTTCCAGGAATAGCTTGCTTTTTACTTCTGAATCTTTTGTAAGAGCCTACTTCTTCAATATATTGGGAATGAGAACTTGCTGGCTATTTTATCTAGCATTTGTTTATGTTGAACTGGCCTATGGTATTACTTATAACCCTGATACAATATCAGCCTTGGCATGTGAGGGCAATCTACTGTTTGAAATAATTATGTCAACTTCGCTAAAGTGTTACAATAAATAATAACAGCAATATCAAACATAACCTGGATGTCTTGTTTGCTTCTTTTACTATGGATAACCACTAAGAAGATAGCAATGGGAAAGGTATTAATTTTTGAAAATGTCCTATTAATCAGCTTTGAAACTGCCTCACTGATATTTGTCTCTCAATAAAATAAAATAAAGTACAATAAGATAAAATAAAAAAATAGCCTAGAACATGACTAAGTGCAATACTTGTTAATTTGCCACCTTTAACCATATGAATAGGATTTGTAGTTATACAGTCAAATCTTTTCTTTTTTATTTTATTTTATTGAGAAACAAATAGTAATGAGACAGTATCAAAACATTAATAGGACACTTTCAATAATTAATATATTGCATATTGTTATCTTCTTAGTGATTATCCATAGTATAAGAAGCAGACAGGGTATCCTGTCCAAACACTATTAGTACAAATGTTTTTTCTCATTGAATTAACTGAAAGTAGCTGTATACCTATTGTAACTATTCTGTATATATAAACATAAAATGGTTCTTCCTTTGTGTGCCCTTTTTTTGTTTAGTCCTATCAGAGATGGGTATTCCATTGGCATCTAAATGCTATAGGTGTGTGAACTCAGCACAACAATCCAACACAGTCCAGCAGTCCATAACAGTAGTGGGTTATCCACAGAAGTTGTTGACTTGAGCCTTTCCACAGCTCAGCATATTAATATGTATATAGCTAAATCTTAACATGAATCAGAAAATTATGTACAGTGAATATGCACTCAATATAGTGATTTATCCTAAAGGGAGAAAGTTTGGGGAAAAATAGAGAAATAAGAAAGAGAAAGGGATCACTATCAAGGCTAGAGGGCAAAAGGAAGATTATTCAACCTTTGGGAACAGATGAAGAATACAGAAGGGAAGTGAAGGAAGAATCGGAAATAAGAACAAAACAAACAACCTAAAACCTAAGAAGCAATATCTTGCTCATATAAAAACAAGAAAAAGAGAAAAATACAAAATAATTTAAAATAATATTTAAGAAGCAAAGAAAAGAAGAAAAGCAGAAAAAAATGTGCACTTCAGGGCATGTCTCTGTTGTGACTAGTTGACAGAAGGGGTGAACAGACCCCAAATCTATGTTGATTGAGCCAAGTGTGCCAGCACTGGACTTGTGGTGGTGGATAATCCCAGCAAACCTAGGCCTTCAGTCCCACTGAAGTTCAGGTGGCTTCTGACTTTTGGATTTGTGGCTGCAAGCTGAGATTTCTTTTTTTAATGTATTTTTAGGGAAGGGTCTACAGGGTGTTCAGGATCTCACTACTAGATCAGACTCACAGTGATCTGCCTATTGAGAGTCTCCCAAGAGCTGGGATTACATGTGCACACCACCACGCCCAGCCTCAATTGCCATCTCAGCTCATTGCCCAGGGATGCAATCCCCAGCCCCTGCACCTGCTTGCAGGTGCTTTAATCCACTGAGCTATTTGGTGGGCTCTGCAACCTGAGTTTTTCAGCCTATAATCCTTTGAGTGATTCCTGATTGCTTGAATTTAGCTCCCTAATCTCCTGCTGAACTTGAAGTGTGCTGTGCCTTGCTATTATCTGTGTCTAGTTGTCCTCCCAAAGCTTCATGTAAGTTATGGAGTAGACCCAGCTCAAGAAGCAGCGTGGCTCCATAGGAGTAGCTAGAGTACCAGGGCAAGCCTCAAGGGGTGGGTCCAGAGAGGCTGGAACCATTAAACTGGCAGCGCACACTTCCATAGGCCAGCTACCTCTCTAGGAGGTATAGAGCAGGTCATACAGGACACAGCTGTGCCCCAGCCTCTCCTCTGAACCCTGTAGCATGGGGTGTGTGTCTGTGTGTGTGTGTCAATGTCTGCAACTGAGGCCGCCTCAGGCAGAGAGGAGATGTTTGGGGAGGACAGAGGCACTGACCCTCTCTCCTGAGCAAATAAGGCTATGTAATTCAGGCTGTTCTGAATTATAAAACCTCCAGTAACTGTGAGTTAAATAAAGATTTCTACAGTGTATTCAGGGTCTCACTAATGTATTGGACTTGTAGTGATCTGCCTGTTTACAGCCTCCCAAGAGCTGGAATAAAGGCTTGCGCCACCACGCCTAGTCTCAATTGCCCTGTCAGTCCACCTGGGAGCAGAGCTGGCATGGCAGGCCCAGGGTTTCAATTCCGAGCGCCTACTTGCAGGCACTTTAATCTGCTGAGCTCTTTGGCCAGCCTCTCCTTCATTTTGATTGTCAGGTATTTGTCCCAGCAATGAGAGAAGAGTAACTAAGACATGCCTCATCTTGATACTTAGATCAGTTGAAGGGAGACAACCCAAAGCTGCTCTGAGTTCTGACTTCCATTGATCCCTTTCCAAAATTGTGACCAGCCAATCATCCTCTGTTGGGAAGCTTCTGAACCTGAACAGCTCACCAGCCATTGCAGTCTGAAGCATCCACTGCTCCTTTCCATTGGTGCATTATTTTGTGCAGGCTTGTGCCTCTGCACATTTGAGCTGCCCTTCCCATGACACAAGCTGTGACTCAGAGAAAGTGCCACTTTCCAGTTCCCTCTTCTGCATTCTAGTCCCATGGTTTGCTGTTCCCATGAGCTCTAATTCTCATTTCAGATCCTTGTTGCATCCCATGGACGCACTTCTCTCCACTTTCTCACTTTGCTATATTCCAGCATTTGGAATCCAAATATTGGAGAGGCTGTTTGTCTGCTGCTTACCATTCTGCCATCTTCCCAAAAATCTATAAGCAGTGCTATGGGAAGCTATGAAAAATGTGAAATAGGGGTAGGATAGCCTTCTTTTGTGTTTTATTGTATTTTATGTTTTTTACTTTTTGGCGGAACTGGGAATTGAACTCAGACCCTTGCATTTGTTAGGCAAGCGCTTATTCTACTGAGCCATTGTGTTTTAGAAATACCACAGTTATGTTGATAAAATGATGAGTGTGCTTGAGAAAAGAGGGAAGGTAGAGAGACGACCAGATAAATCTTCCTTAGAGGAGAAGGAGTGCTTTATGTACCAGTGGCTGTGGAGCTGGACAGAGGAGAAGGACTTGAGAGCTATTAAGGTTTTGGAATTTCCAGGTCTTGATGCATGATAAGAAGTGGGTCTTAAAGATGTAAGTGTTAAGAATGGCTCTCCAACTGTGACCTTTATATAAATAGTGTTATATGGCATAGTCTACAATAACAGTGTTCCCTAGGGGGGCCCTTTGCATTGCTTTGCAGTATCTAGCAATTGCCAGGCTCATAGGAAGCATCCTATGAGTGTTGAATGAAATGTGGCTGCAGTAACTCAGGGCCTCTGATACACTGGTACCTAAACAAATTTTCCCCTAGTCCTTTGTTCAGTGGCTAAATTCCAACTTGAGCAAGCTCTTTCTTTTGCATATCTTTTGTAAAATTTTATTCATTTTAATGAGAAAAATGAATAGATGAAACAGTTTCAATACAGGTTAGTAGGATGTTTGCAATGATTAAAACATTGCATATTGTTGTCTTCATAGTAGTAATTCAGAGGACAACATGCAAACATGATATCTTGTCTAAACAATATTAGTACAAACTTTTATTCTTTTGCATATGTTCTACAAACTCTGTAATTATTGGGTCTTGGAATTTATTCCCCACATTGGCCATGGAAAGATTCTTTTTAAAGATTTGCTTGTGTTGAATATAAAGAGGTTGCCTTTTCATATGGCTTATTTATCTCCTTGATTCTCTTCTTTTTTATCTTCTCTTCTTCCCCCTCTTTTTGCACTTTTCCCCTTCTCCTTTTTCTTTGAAGTACTGGGGATTAAATCCAGGATCCTCATGCTGAGCTACATTCCCAGCCCTTTAATCAATTCCTTTAAATTTTACTTTGAGAGAGTCTTACCAAGTTATTAAATTTCTCAGATTGGGCTTCAATTTGTGATTATTTTACTTTAGCCTCCCGAAGTTCTTTGTTTATAGGTGTGGACAGCCATGCCTTGCTTTAGTTCTTTTTTAAGTGTGTATGCATGGTCACACTGGCAAACTTAGAAGAACTATGCATTGGATGCTACCTTTAGCCACAGACTTTGAATTATTTTCATTACAGAATTGCTAATTGCAACACAATTAATTGCAAAACAATTAATTGGAGAAAAAAAAAGGTGTTATAGCATGGGCTTACACTGTCTCATTCAGTGTAGCTGAGTTGTGATTTGGTTATGCAGCACCTGACCTAATGGTAAAAGCTGAGAAAGAATTTTTTTGTATTAGTTCAGTGTTTGCTCTGACCAGAGGCCAATAGAGGCAACGACACAGGGGTGATAATTCCTCCTTTGTCTTGTACCATCTTTTGTTCTCTCTCTGGAGTTGTGATCCAAACAACTGAGCTGTGGGGAAAATACTTTGATTTCTCTCTCTAGATTCTTTAAATTGCTTTTAACTTCTGTGGTTCACTTGCCCTAAGAAATGTCTCCCAACTCTATTCCTATTTATTTATGATTGTTCATAAAGGAAGGAAAAAAGTAAAAGGCAGATTAGTCCAAGGGTTGTGAACCCTGGATGGGTGATAGTATCAGCTGGGGAGCTTTTCAAAATCTTGATGCTTAGGCTGTATCCAAGATCAGTGAACACAGAATTTCTGAGCTTGTGACCTGGGTAATAGTGTTGGATAAATCTCTCCAGGTTATTCCAGGTTAATCCAATAGTACTGGATAAATCTCTCCAGCAAATGGGGCTGAGGACTACCACAGTATATGAATAAATCCCAGTGACTATGTAATTGAAGCCCCAAACCAGAACATCTATGATAGCTATCATTTCTTGTGTTCGCACTGTGACAGGCATTCTAATGCATCTTATCATTTTTCTCTGATGAAAATCTTTCATTGGGTGAGGCTATAATTAGTTTCTTCTATGAGGAACAGAGGATGTAGGTGGCTTACCTTACATCAAATATCTAAGTGTAACATTTACTCCACAGTCCAGATTCTTCAGCTAATCTGACTAGCAGAACAATATAAAAATGAATGGGTTTATATGTTTCAGGTAGGAGACAAATTGGTGTAGTAGGTAGAACATCAACAAGTTGAGATTTCACAGTCATTTCAGTGGTTTACAGGAATATGGGCAGCACAGTGAAATCAGGGGCATTCTAGATTCGGAGACTTGTTAGCCACACATCTGTTTTCTCTTGAAACTTTGAAGTCACTGGAAGCAGAAAAAAAGCCCAGCCAGACATGATGGTGCCTGTCTGTAATCCTAGCACTTGGGAGGCTGAGCTAGGAGGACTGATGAACGTTTGAGGCCAGCCTGAGCTATGTAGTGAGACATTGGTTCAAAAAGGAAAAAAAAAAAAAAAAAAAAAAAAAAAAAAAAAAAAAAAAAAAAAAGACCAAGATATGATGTGATAAGCAGCAGAGAAAGAGGTTTTCAGAGTGCTGCTGTCCGGAAGCTGGAATATAGCAATGTGTGGAACACAAGAAGGAGGGAAGTGGGTTATTTAGACTCAGGAAAGGTCTGAACTACGAATTGAAGCCCATGGGGAGAGTGAAGAGAGCAACTTCAACAGTAGAGAAGGAGATAGCTAGGAATGCCTTCTCCCTGAGATGAGATTAGTGCTTGAGCGAGGTGGTTCAACCTGCAGACGTGCGATGACTGCTGGGATCCCAGAGACCTCTACAGAGAGATGCAGCAATGGAGGCAGCAGTGGCTGTGGAAGACTGCACTAGCTTGTGGTGGTTGCTGAGGGCTTAGGACCACTAAGCTATTGGTCGGGATCCATCTTGGAGAGGCGCTAGCTGAGCTTAGAACTGTGGCTGCATCTAGCAGTTCCCCACTGGGCTCAGGCCTGCAGAAGGAGTGCTGATGGCTGCAAGCCCAATGAGTTTGATTTGGCTATAAGGGGAGGGCTCACAGCTTATCCATTACCCCAGCAAAAAGCTACTGCTGGCTTGCTGGAATAACACAAAATGGATTGGGACTCCACAACTTGTCTACCAGTGGGAGCAGAGACATATCTGGAACTGGGCTTTTTTCTCCTCTCTTTTGCTAGTTTTTTAAAATCAATTTTATTGAGAAACAACAAGGTGCAGACGTGATACCCTGTCCAAACACTATTAGTACAAATCTTTCTATTCATTGAATTAAGAGAAAGTAGCTGTATGTCTATCCTATTTTGTATATACAGATACAAAATGGTCCTTCATTAATATCCCCTTTTTTGTTCAGCTTTGTCAGAGATTTTTTTCCCCTTTCATTGTTTGCTCCTGTTTTTGTGAATGAGAATGTGGTTCCTACCCTCTTTGTGGTAGTCGCGTTCTTTTTATCTCTTCTCTCTTTCTTTCACATCTTATGTAAGTTTCCCAAACTTATTAGGATCCCCCTTTGTCATCCAGACTTACTTCTAATCTTTTCTTCTTTTTCTATGTATCTTTTCCCCCAACACCATTTAAATTTTAACTCCTGTGTTTAAAATTGACATATTAAGGAATTATATACTATATATAATCTTCTGGCCTGTTTTAGATTTTGTTATATAATCACAAATCTAATTCATATGGTTAAAGGTGAAAAATGAATGGTTAACTCAGTTTGCAATTTTGTACCTTGTGATTGATGATACTCTTATTGCTGATGGTAAAACTCTACCAAAGTAAAATACTTGTTCTAAACAAGTGATTTTTCATGAATTCCAAGAGTGAGATTGACTAAGGGTCGTAGAAAATAATGCGGCACAGTGCCAAAGAACCAGGGTGTGGACTAAAGTGGTAGACATTTCTCATCACCAACAAATTTAGGTAGGATCTCGCAATAAACGCAAAATCCAAAAACAAGTTATACCTGGAAGATACCTCAGAGAAATGGTCATTTCATAAGGGTTGTAATCACTAGCAATAAAGCAACCCACTATAGGCAATTTGTACCATCACCCCAGGAATTAAACTGAAAAAGCAAAGAAAATGTGAAGAAACTTAAGCAAGATGCAACCTCAAAAGACATCCAGTTTACCAAAGGCAAATCCAAGGGGCAATGAAGTGGGACAATTCATCCTTCCAGCCTCTCTGAAGTAGTAAAAATAAAGCAAGTGAATGAGGATTTAGAAAAATATCAAATCAGAAATAATTTGTCAGATAACTGCTGAAATGGTGTCTCCACAATGAAAACCATGCTTAGTAACTCTAGATCAGATACAGACAAAAAGACAGAAGGGCTTAAGAAAATTAAGGAAATCATGCTCAGCATGGGAAATAAATTGAATACTTAAGGCAGATTCAAGCAAATGTCCAGGAGGATAAAAATTCTGCTGGGAGTATCCACAGAAGATCTCAGATAGAGAGATGGGCTTGCAGTTAGCAATCATGAAAGCAAAGATTTGCTTCAAAGACAACTAGAGACCATATTCGTAAGTGAAATAAATGAGACCCTCATGTGTAAACATATTGTCTACCTTGTGTAAGAGCCTGAAAATAAATAAAATCTGAAAGTTACAGTAGATACTGTGAAAGGGAAACTGTTCAAAGGGAAGGAACACCAGGATGAGGGAATGAGAAAAGAAAGAAAGAGAAAAAGAATGAGAAGAAAAGCATGTATATACAGAGGATAGCATGGATAATTGTACCGCTGACTTCTAGTATAGAATGGAGCAGTTAATGCTCAAATTATTTCTTAAAGATTTCTTTACTTAGTACAATGTCTTACAGCTCAGACTCATAATGATCCTCCTGTCTCAGCCTCCCCAGAGCTTGGATTACAGGCATGTGCTACCATGCCCAGTTTCGGTGGCCAGTACTGCATGGGGCTAACATGGCACACTATGGTAATGGGGATTGAACCCAGGTACTTGTGCTTGCCAGGCAGGTGCTTAGACTACTGATCTATCTCCCTGGCTTGTTTAAATTTTTGACCAGGTTTTTCATTTTGTTGGACTTACAAATGCAACCCTCTTCTATCTAATAATCTGAACAAGTAATTGGAAGACAATAATATACAATATAACAACCATTGTTGAGTTCCTATCATTTTGTTTAGTGAAATTCTATATTGTTTCTAATGTTATTTTTTACTATTTATTATTCTCTTTAAAAATAAAAAATAGTAAAAAATAATAAAACATATCAAGGGATCATGAGAAATCAATCCAGCAGCTTCTAGGTGAAGCCAAAAAAGAATAACTTAAAACTGATGCAAGTCAATCAAAAAGCAGGCAATAGAACAAATAATGTAACAAAATTTCACAAATGTCATGACAAATAATTTCCTTTGTAGAGAAAAAGAATTTGACATTCAGGTAAGTAACGCATATAGGACTCTAATTAGTCATGATTTAAAAAATCTATAGTAAGTACTGTCATAATGAAGATTCCAGAAATTCACAAGAATAAAATCTTAAAACCTTTTATGGAAATGAAAACTATAAAGGAAAGCTAATCAGAATCACAGCTGATTTCTCAGCAGAAACCCTCAGTTCAAAGAGTGCTTGGAGTGAAGTATCTCAGGTTGGAAAGGAAAACAACCTTCAACCCAGATTGATGTACATCATAAAACTACCTTGCAAAACTAATGGAGAAATATGATACCTCCATGACAAAGGACATGTAAGGAAATTTATGACCACCAAACTACCACTCCAAAATGTTTAAAGGTACATTTTAGAAAGAGATAACAAGGACTAAAATTCCATGAACCTCAACTAAAGGACTCTACCAAGAAAGGCAAATAAAGGGATGGAAACAAAAGAGGGGGAACTAACAGCAAGAAAATACAATTCCAAGGATGAGGCAATACATACTAGTTCTAACCACCAATGTTAATGATCTCAATTCATTAAAGAATACCAGAATAAATCAAAAATCAAAATCCAATAATATGCTACATATAAGAAATACCTTTAATTAAAAAAGAAATTCAGACACTGAAATTCAAAGGATGGAAAACAATATTTCATGCAACAGGAATCCAGAAAAAAACAGGGGTAGATATTCTATTTGCAGACAAAGTGAATAACAAAGAGGAATTAAAAGAGATATAGAGTTCACTAGAATAAAGATAGCCTCTTTAACAAATGGTGCTGGAAAAACTGGCTCTCCACATGCCAAAAACTAAAGTGAATGTACATATTGTTGTTCTGAATGCAAATTATGTAGCCAGTATAGTGGTTCCTCAAAAAATTTTAAAAACAGAACTTTTTTAAAATGAAAAAAAAATTAAAAGCAATGTTATCCAGAAATACCAATATGAGTATACATACAAATAAAATGAAGTCAGTTAAAGAGATAATTACACTCCCATGATCATTTCAACATTATCCATAATTGCCAAGATATAGAATCCACATATATAACCACCAAAAGATGGACAGATAAAGATAACATGTCATGTCTTATATATGTATAAGTGAAATTCTGCTACCTTTGGAAAAGCCTGACATATGATGACATGAGGCTTTGGGAAGACCTCTAGATAAATGGCATTTAATATTTACTTTACCAAACAAGGCATCAACAATATAAAACAAATATTAACAGCCATGAACAATCAAATAAGAATTACTACAATTGTATTAATGGACATGAACAATCAAAAGAGAATTACTACAATTGTGTTAATGGACATGAACAATCAAATAAGAATTAATACCATTGTATTAATATCCCACCATTACAAATAAAAAGATCAAGTAGACAAAAAATCCATCATGAAATACTAAACAGAACCAAACTTTTAAATGAACAGACTTAGTAAATGCCCGCAGTGTTCCACCATACAACATCGGAATACACATTCTTAGCTGCACACAGGATATTCTCTAAAATAGACCACATATTAAATCATAGAACATGCTTAAGGAAATTAAAATTATCCCATGCATATTTTTTATTTTCTTACATACAATTAATTATAATTTTTTTCCATAAATTAATACATTACAAACTTTTCATAATGTTTTGGTATCATACAAGGTGCATACATGACGTTATACTTACAGACATTATTATAGCAGGTGCTTCTTATCAGTAAATTATGAGAGTGTAGCTGTTATCTTACTTTTTTATACCTGAACTATATCACAGATTCAATAATTAATACTTTCTACCTTGATATTTTCCTAGTGGTTGTCCATAGTGCTAGAAGCTGACAAAATATCTTGTCCAACCACTATTAGTGCAAATTTTGCTTCTCATGGAATTATGCAGAAGCATGGCATATTTATCCTAACTGTACTGTTTATACACACACATCATGATTTTTACATTCTAAACCACTTTTTTTTTGTCTAGACCTGTCAAAGATGGGTACTCCATTGTCAGTAAACCAATTTAGGGGCCTGAACTTGATGACACAATCCAACACAGTCCAGCATTCCACAATAATAGTGAGTTATCTGAAGAAGTTGTTAACTGTAGCCATTTACAGCTCAACGTATTATTATGGCCCTGTGTTGTATACCTCATTTTTATACTTTTCTGCTGGATGGTTAAGACCGAGATAGAGCAAGACCTATATACCAAAACATGCAATTTTTCTTTCTGATGAGGTCAGTGAAGTCCCCTCAGGGTTTATCTTGTAATCTTGTACCTTACTCTGTAGATCCTTTATCTGTGTCATCCATGTGGATGAGTCACAGCCAATGCTTGACCAGTTTATTCTCTGTGAGAGCCTGAGAGAAAGTTTTCTCTCCATGTGACTCTCCCCAGGTACACTATAGATCATTGATCTCCTTGCTCTGTGGCTCCATAATCTCCTTGTTTAGAAAATTTGGGGCACAACTGAGTTTCATGATGTTACAGTACAGGTTCACCGATGTCCTTCGTCTTCGCTGATCTTGAAAGGCTAGGGCCAAAATGTTGGCTGGCCTTGCGGCTCTTCTATTTCTTCAATTTTGATCTGTGAACTTAGGTTGCTAACCATTCAGAAGAAAAGATGAATAGTACCCTTCAGCATATGCTGTTCAGTTTGCCCTATCTGACTCAATTGCTTTAGTTGTTGTACATTTCTATTTGTATTTCTTATTTTCACTTCTTATACTAGGGAGACTACACGATATTTGCACATGTGTGTCTGGTTTATTTCACTTATGAGTATATGTTCAAGTGGCATCCACTTCAATATAAATGCTTCAAGTTTATCATTCTGAATAGCTGAGTAATACTTCATTATATAGAAATACCACATGTTTTTCAACCATTCCTCGTGTGATGGACAGCTTGGTTGTTTCCAAGATTTTGCTATCACACATTGTGCTGCTATAAACATAGGTACACATATATCACTATGATATAATGTTTTCAGTTCCTCTGGGAAAATTCCCAGTAGGGGGATAGCTGGCTTGAATGGGATTTCTAGTCCTACTCTTTTGAGGAATCTCCACACTGACCTCCACAATGGTTGTACCAGTCTACATTCCCACCAGCAGTGGAGAAGGGTTCCCTTTTCTCCACAACTTCTCCAACATCTGTTGTTGGTTGATTTCCTTACGATAGCCATTCTTTCTGGAGTGAGATGGTATCTCAGTGTTGTTTTCATTTGCATTTCACGAATGGCTAGCGATATGGAGCATTTTTTTCATATATTTATTCGCTTCTTTAATTTTGTCCTCTGAGAAGTGTGTATTCATCTCAAATGCCAATTTCTGAATTGGTTCTTTAAATGTGAAGTCTCTGTTATGTCTTAGTTCTTTATATATTCTAGACAGCAGACCTTTGTCTGATAGCTTATTAGTTAGGATTTTTTTTCAAAATTTGTGGGTTGTCTTTTCACTCTGTTGACAATTTCTTTTGACGTGCAGAAACTCCTCAAGAAGAGTTGATCCCGGGGCCGGTGGTATAGCTCAGTGGACTAAGAGCTTGAATAGCTAAACACAGGGACCAGGGTTCGATCCCTGGTTGCCTATACCGCACTGGCCCCATATACCGGTGCGCCGCCCAGTCCCGCCTGCAACCCGGGAGTGGTGACGCGTTCCTGTGGAACCACAGCAAAAAAGCTGGAGGCAAAAAAAAAAAAAAAAAAAAGAGTTGATCCCAGTTGTTGATTCTTTCAAATGTTTCCCATGCAAATATATGCTTGTTCATGAACTCTGTACCTACCCCTATGTCTTCAAGAGTTCCTCCTACTTTCTCTTCCAGGAGATTGAGTGTTTCTGTTTTAATGTTTAGATCTTTAATCCATTTTGACTTTAGCTTAGTGCATGGTGATAGAGCTGGGTCAAGTTTTAGTGTTTGGCATGTAGAAAGCCAGTTTTTCCAGCACCATTTGTTAAAGAGGCTATCTTTCTCCAGTAAGCATGTTCGGCCCTTTTGTCGAAGATCAGATGGCTGAGTGTTTCTAGATGCTTCTTCATCTTCTAATCTATTCCCTTGATCCTCAGGTCTACTTCATTGCCAATAACATGTTGATTTTATCACAGTGGCTTTGTAGTATAATTTCAAGTCAGGAATTGTGATGCCTCCTGCCTTGTCTTTATTGGCCAAGATTGCCTTTGCTATTCTAGGTCGTTTGTGGTTCCAAATAAATTTTAGGAACGATTTCTCTAGATCTGGAAGGTGTGTTGGTGGCAGCTCGATAGGAATTGCATTAAATCTCTACAGCAGTTTTGGGAGTATGGCCATCTTCACGATGTTGGTTCTTCCTATCCAGGAACATGGAATATCTTTCCATTTTCTGAAATCCTCTATAATCTCTTTTCTTAGGGTGTTGTAATTATCTCTGAAAAGATCTTTGACTTCCTTGGTTAAATGAATTCCAAGGTATTTCATTTTCTGCGGTGCTATTGTAAAAGGTATTGTTTCTATTGTTTTCCTTTCAGTGTGCTTGTTATCTGTATAGAGGAATGCTGTTGACTTTTGAGTATTGACTTTGTATCCTGCTATGTTACTGAATTTCCCTATCAGTTCTAGTAGTTTCTTGGTGGAATTTTTGGTTTCTTCCAAGTAAAGTATCATGTCATCTGCAAATAGATAATTTAACTTTTTTTTACCTATTCTTATTCCCTTTATTTCTCCCTCTTTTCTACTGGCTGTTGCTAAGGATTCCAAGATTATATTGAACAGGAGGGATGATAGCGGACATCCTTGTCTTGTACCTGATTTAAGAGTGAAAGATTTGTTTCCCCATTTAGGATTATATTAGCTTTTGGGTTGTCATAGATGGCTTTTATCAAGTTAAGGTGGGGTCTATTTATTCCAATTTTCTGTTGGACTTTGAGCATGAATGAATGTTGGACTTTGTTGAAAGCTTTCTCTGCATCAATTGATATCCCATGCATATTGTCAGACCATAGTTCAATAAAATTGGAAAACAATGGCCAAAGAAACCACAAGAACTTCATAAACACATGGAAATTAAATAGTATTTTCTTGAATAACCTATGGGCCATAGATTACATTAAATAAAAATTTAGACAGTGTCCACAATTAAATGATAATTACAATGCAACATACCAGAATTTATGGGACACAATGAAAACAGTTCTAAGAGGGAACTTTATAGCAGTGAATACCCATGTCAGGAAAACAAGGCAAGCACAATTACATAACTTAATAGTGAGCCTTAAGTTTCTAGAAAAAGAAGAGCAGGCTAAGTCGAAATCTTGTTCAAGAGCAGAAATTATAAAAAACAGAGTGGAAATTAACTGTAACCACACTCAACCACCTTATCTTTGGCAAAGCATCCAGATATGTTCACTGGAAGAAAGATATCCTTTTTAATAAATGGTGCCAATTCATTATGGACTGAAACCTCCACAAACTGTGAGCTAATTAACCTTTCTTTCTTTAATTTTCGGCATCAAGTATTTTGTTCCAGCAATGAGAGAAAGTAACCAAGGTTCATTCTCTCTCTCTCTCTGTCTCTCTCTCTCTCTGTCTGTCTCTGTCTCTTTCTCTGTCTCTCTCTCCATATATATCTATCTCTATTTATCTATCATCTATCTATTTATCTATCTATGACAAATACATACATGATTGTTAAGATATACTACTAAATTCTCTTTGTTCATTGAAAAGACAGTTTTGTGCCGATATTGCTTGAAGAAATAAATGCCTATATCTTGTATTCTGAGTGACTAATTTCAGGATAATATAGAATGTATTAACCATTTTTACCTTCCTACTATCATCTTGTTTTGTAATTTTGATTTTTTTCTCTTTAAAACAAAAGCTTGCAGTTGAAACATATACTGTCGTCCTCATGTTTTAGCTGAAAGAACTGAGACTTCACAAGATTATCACCTGCCCAGCGTCAGATATTTAGTAAGCAACTGAGCCAATGTGTCTTATTCTATGCCCGGAGTCTTATTCATTGTACAATACTGACTCTTGAGAAAGATCTTTGTATGGTAGAAGGAAATAGTATGAGGGCATATATTGAATGGGAAGGTGTACTGAGTTTGAAATTGCTAAAGGTATCCAGCTGTACCTGCAACTTTCTGTAGTCTTTTTTTTTTATTTTTGTTTTATTGAAGTACAAATATCAATGAGACAGTTTTAAGATACCTTGACAAGATGGATTTGATAAATTAATACATTGCAAACTGTTTTCATAATGTTTTGGTATCAAAGAAGGTGCATGCATTGATATTATACTTACAGACATTATTATAGCATATGACTCTTATCAGTAAAGAAAGCGAGTGTAGCTGTTTCCGTATCTTATTTTTTATACCTGAATTACTTCAAAGATTCAATAATTAATACTTTCTGCCTTGTTATTTTCCTAGTGCTTATCCATAGTACTAAAATCTGACATAATATCCTGTCCAACCACCATTAGTGCAAATCTTGCCTCTCATAGGATTATGTAGAAGCACAGCATTTTCTATCCCCACTGTACTGTCTATACACACACATCATGATTCTTCCTTTCTATACCCCTTCATTTGTCTACACCTGTCAGAGATGGGCCCTCCATTGTCATTCAACTAACTTAGGTGCTTGAACTCGACGACACAATCCAACACAATCCAGCAGTCCACTACAACAGTGAGTTATCCGAAGAAGTTGTCAACCATAGCCATTTACAGCTCAGCTTAATATTAGGGCCCCGCGATGTATACTTCATTTTTATACTTTTCTGCTGGATGGTTAAGACCTAGACAGAGCAAGACTTATATACCCACACATGTACTTTATATTTCTTCTGAGGTCAGTGAAGTCCCCTCAGGGTTTTTCTTGTAGTCCTGTACCTTATTCTGTAGATCCTTTGTCTGTGTCATCCATTTGGATGAGTCACAGCCAATGCTTGACCAGTTTGCTCTCCGTGAGAGCCGGAGAGAAAGTTTTCTCTCCATGTGACTCTCCCCAGGCACACTATAGAACTTCAATCTCCTCTGTGGCTCCATAATCTCCTTGTTCAGAAAATTTGGAACTCAACTGAGTTTCATGATGTTGGCAACAAAATAGACCTGAGGATCAGTGGAATAGATTAGAAGATGCAGAGGCATCTACAATCACACTCAGCGATCTGATGTTCGACAAAGGGGCCAAACAAGCTCACTGGAAGAAAGATAGCCTCTTTAACAAATGGTGCTGGAAAACTTGGCTTTCTACATGCCAAAAACTAAAACTTGACCTAGCTCTACCACCATGCACTAAGTTAAAGTCAAAATGGATTAAAGATCTAAACATTAAAACAGAAACACTCAATCTCCTGGAAGAGAAAGTAGGAGGAACTCTTGAAGACATAGGGGTAGGTAACAAGTTCATGAACAAACATATATTCGCACAGGAAGCACTTGAAAGAATCAGCAACTGGGATCAACTCTTCTTAAGGAGCTTCTGCATGTCAAAAGAAATTGTCAACAGAGTGAAAAGACAACCCACAAATTTTGAAAAAATCCTAATAAGCAATCAGACAAAGGTCCGCTGTCCAGAATATATAAAGAATTAAGATACATTAGAGCCCTCAAACTTAAAGACTCAATCCAGAAATGGGCATTTGAGATGAATACACACTTCTCAGAGGATGAAATTAAAGAAGCGAATAAATGTATGAAAAGATGCTCCACATCACTAGTCTTCTGTGAGATGCAAATTAAAACAACACTGAAATACCATTTCACTCCAGAAAGAATGGCTGTCATAAGAAAATCAACGAACAACAAATGTTGGAGAGGTTGTGGGGAAAAGGGAACACTTCTTTTCTGCTGGTGGGAATGTAGACTGGTACAACCATTTTGGAGATCAGTGTGGAGACTCTTCAAAAGAGTAGGAGTAGAAATCCCATTCAAGCCAGCTATCGCCTTACTGGTAATTTTCCCAGAGGAACTGAAAACATTATATCATAGTGATATATGTGTACCTATGTTTATAGCAGCACAATGTGTGATAGCAAAATCTTGGAAACAACCAAGCTGTCCATCACATGAGGAATGGTTGAAAAAGATGTGGTATTTCTATATAATGGAGTATTACTCAGCTATTAAGAATGATAAATTTGAAGCATTTATACTGAAGTGGATGCCACTTGAACATATACTCATAAGTGAAATAAACCAGACACACCTGTATAAATATCATATAGTCTCCCTAGTATAACAAGCGAAAAGCAGAAATACAAAAGGAAGCGTACAACAACTAAAATCAATTGAGTCTGATAAGGCAAAGTGAATGGCATATGTTGCAGGATACTAATCAGCTTTTCTTCTGGATGGTTAACAACCTATGTTCACAGATCAAAGTTGGAGAAATAGAAGAGCCACAGGCCAGCCAACATTTTGGCCCTAGCCTTTCAAGGTCAGCAAAGACTCAGGACATAGGAGAACCTGTACTTTCCGTAGTCTTGATGTTGAATAAGATGTTTTCTTAGGAGAAAGCAGGTGGAATTGAGCAGCTCAGAGATATCATGTCAGGATCAACTTCTCCCAGCTTGTTCACTGTCCTCTGCAGAGTATTGTCCAACAAACTATGAGACCTGTCACATGGAGACTTCAAAAAGATTGAAGCAGCTAGAAAATAGTGTCTTCAGGCAGGCATTCCAGTTTTGAGCCCTTGGGACACAGATGGGAGCACTATTAGAGCCCTGTGAGAACTGCTGTCACCAAGATTTTGTCATTTATTGATGTTCTAGACATGGAGAAAAATGATCACAACCCCATGAAAAAGAATGGAAAGAACCCAACAAATAGGGCGAAAAATTAAACACAGGAGAATACGAGGTAAAAAAAAGATTTTATTTAGTGGAACTGTCTGCCAAATGGCTAAAGTGTCCCTGCGAAGAAGACAAGCAGATGCTTTACAGGTAACAATGGAGGAGAGTGGAGGGAGAGTCTAGACAGAGAAAATGTAACCAGTGTGGCATTGTTAATTTATAACTTCCTCTGTAAAAGGCTCAGTATGAGAAATAAAATTACTGAGTCGCCTGGATAAAAGATGTTTTCCTAGACAAGTTGCCTCAAAGTATACCTTATTAGATCATATAATCCTATGAGTTTTCTTCAGTTAGGTCACCCAAGCCTTAAGATCACATAGGAATTGTTCTTATAATATGAATGTCAGCGAAATCAAATATTGAAGAATAATTGCCTCATGATTACATCCCCCTAAGATAGGGATCTTCTTTGATCTGTCTTCCGTTTTATGCACTCTATATGCTTATGTTTATGTATTGTTCACATAGGTGTCATCCCTGGAATTTATTTCAAGGTATGGTTCTTTCAACTTAACATAATGTCCTCAAGATTGTCTACCAGCACCTGACTGGCAAGCACAAGGCTTGGAATTCGATTCCTGGTACCAAAACAAACAAACAAACACACACACAAACAAAAAAGATTGTCCACGCTGCTTTATAATCTTTATATTTGTTATTCTGATGACTATAGAATTTCATTTAGTAGACATCAGTTTATCTAGTCACCTATTTGGGGAGTATCTGGTTTGTTTATAATTATTTAATGTAGTAAATCAGGATTTACATCATATTTTTCATGAAATTTTTTTCCCTGTGACATCATTTCTTTAGAATAATTCCCCAAAGATGGTTTTCAAGCTTAATAATACTGATTTATTATTCAGGGAACTGATGCATGCTTTGGGTATTGAAATAGATAGATGAATCCCTTCTTTGGTGTACATAATGGCTACTTACATTTTCTAAATTGAAGCAAGTTATAAAAAGTTTGTTGTATTAAAACATGCCTTGGACCACTTTGCAATGAAGAAAGGACACAAAGGGATGCAGAGCAGGTGAGGGAGATGAAGGTGATGGGATGAAAAGGGAACTAAATGTGTTTTATTCATGTACCACCTTTCCACGATGAATATAATCATTATGTATTGCAAACATCCATTAATAAAAATAAAAATGAAAATGAAAAATATGCAAAATAAAACTCTACAGCCTTCAAAAGAGAAATAAATGGAGACCCTAAGCCACTCAATTTTGGTTTTCGGCTTTGGTTAGAGACCTGCAGTATTCATTCAGATGAATTCTTGTGTTCATTTGCAGGTGATTGCCTCTGGAACTGCTTCTCATCCTGTTTGCTTAGCAAAAAAGTATAGTGATTTTCTTCTTTTTTAAATTTTGCTTTAGGGGCTGGTGAGATAGCTCAGCATTCTAAAGCACCTGCTTAGGCAAGTTTAAGCAGGTGAAGGGAATTTTGGTTTGATCCCCAGCACCACATACTGCACCAGCCCCACCCTCAGGATGGGCTGAGCTGGTCGAAAAATAAATAAATTAAATTTTGTTTTAAAGAGGAAAAATAAAATGAATTTTCAAAATAAAGAAATAGGTGATCAATAGTTAATACATCACATTTAGTTATCTTTAAATTAGTTACTCAGAGTACAAGATATTGGAATTTCATTAGCCAAACAATACTAATACAAACCTTTCTTTCAACCAAGGAATGGTTAAGAAAGATGTGGTCTTTTTACACAATGAAGTACTATTCAGCTGTAAAGAAGGATAAACTGGACTGCGGTGATTTTTTTTATTGATTTTTTGATTTTGTACAAGATTTAAGATGTGGAAAAATAGTTGTCAACCTCAAAAGTGATATGCTTTGTGCCCTCAATAAAGCACCTTTGATTTGCTATGTCTGGCTGACAAGGTCTTTTACATTTTCTTTCAGGGACAAGTGGAAGTTTGTCTTTCTCTGGTTTATTTCTACAATCTACGTGGTTGTTAAAGTGGATTAAAGAATTTCTCAAAATGCCCCCCGGAACATCATCCTTGATTTTGAATATTTACACATCTCTAAGAACATCTACGGAGACACATATGTATGCTCCTAATTGTATATGGTTCAAGTGTCCATCAGTGTGAAATGCCATCATATGATCTTTGAGTATATGATTGACTGCATAGAAGAAAACACACAAAAAAATTTCTTCTAAGTTGAAGCTTTTCAGAAAAAATAAAAGGATTTAATTTAGAGCAGTTAGAATAAAGGAGGCACATTTATTTGAAAAAATTAAAGTTGAATATATTGGTTCTTCGTATGTAAATCTTTTTCTCTCTTTTTCTTGTATTGTTCAGAGCATCTAATTTATTTTTTTTCAGAGCATCTAATTTCTTCATCAGAAAAATATTTCCTATCAAATAAATCTTATGTAAAATAGACAGTTTTTGAATTGAAGGTTAAACAACCTTTTACTCTTGTATCTAAGCAATCGTTTTAAAATGCACATTGTTTGGGGCTTGCAGGTTAGCTCTGTTGTTTAAAGCACCTGCTTGGGCAAACTCAGTCAGGTGCAGGGGACCGTGGATCGATGCCCAGCTCCACATGCTGCACCAAACCCGCCCTTAAGGCAGCCTGAGCCAGCCAAAAAAAAAAAAAAAACACCCTGAAATTTATATTGTTTAACACAGAAGTTTTGACATATCAGCCACTGCTGTCTGACGCTCTAGTTAAGCCTGCCTATTCTTGTTCATTGGCAGCCTATTTCTGTTTGCCGTCCTTAGGTGGCTGAGAACGCTCAATATTGATGTGGTAGTGTGTAGGTCACAAATCTTTCCAGTCAACTTTCTTGAATTTCTTTGCTTTGACTAAACAACAGTCAGATGTTAAAATTTCTAAAACGTGAGAAATTTGTATTGCAGATATTCTTTCCCTTTGTGGTTTTTTGGGGAGCAAACATGAAATCATATATTCTTTGTGAAAAATTTTATTGACAAATACTATTCTCACATGGGAAAACATTTGTAAAGTCTCTATTGTGCCTTTAATTCTCAGACATTCTTAAAGCTACTGTGAAACTGAGGAGTGTTTTTTTTTTTTTTGCGTGTAAGTTCCAAGAGATTGCTGTCCTTGCAGGGGTGACTGAAATAAGCTGGGAAAGGATCATACAGCTGAGTCCTGATAAAGACACAGAGATGAATAGTTGTCAAGTTGCTTCATAGAGGAAAGAGTTCACTAACCACGAGTAGCTCTTTGTCTGTACTGGAAGGGTCAGGGCTCTGGGTGATGGCAAATGGGCCTGAGGCCTAATATAGAGCCATATAAGCAAGAATAGCTACAGAAAGCCACAAAAAGTCTATTGAGTGTGGAATTTTCAGATTCCTCAATTGTCTTCTGCAGTCTCATAATACAGGGCTGGGCCCTTAGCCCTGCCTGAGAGAGAGGGAAACTGCTATATGGAGGCTCATTGGAACCAATTACATTCCCTTCAGAATACACTGTGCTAAGCAGTGAGATATTGAACTTCAGGGAACTCTTTTTTCCTTCCAGATTGGCTGACTGATAGTTTTATTGGGGCCCCCAAGCCCATTTATTTCCATTCATAGTAGTACTTTGGTAGAGAGGCAAATTTAGTTCTTCAGCCGAAAAAAACTTAGTGCCTGGATGGCATTCATAGAATAAGATGAAGGCAGCCACATACAGGTCCCACAGCAACCATCTTTGAACATCTTGAAAGTGTGCATAAGGTGCTGTTTAGCTTGTTTTTCTGAGTGAAAAGTGAAGAAAAGCACTTTACTTTGATGGAAATGGGGCTGAATAGCTCCCTGAGACTCCTAGTTTGGATTCATGAATACCACTTTGGAAGTATGAAGCGTGCAATTCTTTGCACCACTAGTGATGTGAATAAGAGAAGAGGAGCTACTTGGTAGGTCAAGTATTTCAACTCAGGAAGAACTAGGGGCTCTTAAGTTTTAGACATATTTGCCCATCTCCCCTTTGTGTACTGCTTCATATGTTATGGCTGTGTTCAATGTATAACTTTTTATGAAACCAGGGCTTGCGGGAACACACTCCTGCTCTTCTGTTTTTAAACTCTGCTGAGGAGGAATAGAACTGAGGGGGGTGAAGAGAACTAGGCCAGGCTGAGCTGAGGTATGATGAGGAAAGTGTCCTGGGCCAAAGCACTATGTGGCAAGGGCTAGAGCCTAGTGGAGATGACAGGGTAGTTCTGTTTCCTAAAACGAAGGCCCATCTTCCCACTCAAATGTCCTTGCCTTAGAAATACAGCTGGTTATGTGAAAGCTTCACAGGTCATCTTATTCCATGATTTTTCTGTTACTCCCTCCCTCACTTGAAATCCTTTTTTTTTTTTTTTTTTTTTTTTTTTTTTTTTTTTTTTTTTTTTTTTTTTTTTTTTTTTTTTTTTTTTTTTTTTTTTTTTTTTTTTTTTTTTGTCTTTTTGAGACAGGGTCTCACTATGTAGTTCAGGCTGGCCTCGAGCTCACTTTGTAGCTCAGGCTGGTCTTGAACTCACAACAATCCTCCTGCCTCAGCCTCCTAAGTGCTGGGATTACAGGCATGCGCCACCACACCCGGCTGAAATCCTTTTTGTTAATAGAAGACCAGACCAATGTTTGTCTTTCATCAAGCCCTCCCCGATGCTAACCCCTTCATCCCACTGTGTATTCCCTATATTGGAATATGATTATGGGAGCCTATATATTCATTTTGACCCTGTAGTGTAGTAAGTTGTTTCTGCTCTGCTTTTTCATTAAAACAAAAGGGACTGGAACTGTGTTTCCCTCACTGTGTGCTCAAATAGCATAGGCACCAGATACACACATTAAGTTAATTTTAATTAACATGTTTCTGAAGAATACCAATGACAATTTACAGCACCTATTTAAGAAACACAAATATTACTAAATAATACTTAGTTAAGTCACAAACATAGATCTCTCTGCATTGGCCAAGCAGGAGTCCGTTATTCCTGTCCACAAAAATAATGCATTGTAACCACTTGAGAAAGGATCCAACTAAAGTCAACCAGTATATGAAACCTCAGCCTGGGGTACAGTCTCTGGGATTACTGGCCTAGGTAACAATATAGAGTCAAAAATAGGATTTGATTGGGGCATGATGGGGTTTCTCTTCTTGCTGAGGGGTGGAGGACAAAGGCCACCCCTTGTGTGCACCTGAAGGTAAGTTGTGCCAATGGGAACTTGGCCCCAGGATTGGAGTTAGATAATCCTTTAAAAAGGCACTTTTAAATTACAAATACTATTTTAAAGGAAATGTTTAAATCGAAAATGTAAAGATTGTCTGAGTGTATTTTTTTATTCTCAGTCTCAAAGTAGCACATAAAATTTGTTATTAAAGGCAGTGTAATGATTTAATTAGGTTGTCTATATAATGTAGTTTTCTCATTGTAATATTTTTGTTCTCAAAATATAATAAAATTATCTCATAGTTCTCTTTTGTCAGTTGCAATTATCACTGATCTACAACTGGAATTCTCAAACACCTTAGCCACAACCCTGAGGAGTCATAGGATTCACCCATCCATGCCCCATTGTGGTCTGTCAGACAACCAAACAAAGGAACAAAACTAGAGCAGCCCTTTTCCTGGGCTTTCAGGCTGCTGGGGGGGGGGGGGGGGGGGGGGAGGCGGGGCAGTAATAGTCACAATGTGAATCTGCTGAGTGCAAATCCTGTCACGTCACAGTCAGGCACTGGCTAAGGCTAGGTCTTGAAAGTGCAGCATTCTTTTCATCCAGCAAAGAGGACTCCAACAGTCTATACAGAGGTCCTTGCTTCTTGATAGGGAAAGGATTGTCTTCTTTTGTTTGCGTTCTGTACATTCAGTTCATGGAAAACAGGCATACAGGTGCCGGGGGGCATTGTGGAGAACTGCCAGCGAGGACTTCAGCCAAGATGGTTGGTTCATATTAATGACCAGTCACACCAGAATAAGCTCCTGCCTATAATAGGCTGCACCGGGGATTTAAGGAATGAAAGGCACCACTTCCTACTAGCTCACCTATGAGCCATCTTACATATCTTGTAGTATACACTTGAAAAAAAAAAATAAATACAAACGTACTATGTTCTATTTCAGAAACTGACCAAGGTTTTGGTCTCACATGGAATCTGCATGCATTTAATTAACTAACTTTACATGTACATCTAATATTTTGAAATAACACTATCTACGAACACACACGATCTAATACCTAGCACCTTATCTCCAAAAACACACTTTATATACAGGTAGAGTTCACATTTACAAGAATTACTACCAAAGTTTCACATCACTGAAACAGGACAAAAATACCAAACTTTTAACATTAGAAGATGTAACGCAGATGAAGAGGGGGAAAGCCACTCATGTTTGAAGCACCGAACTAAGACCAATCTTGTTTTTGACTATGTTTTAGACACAGGAATAAATCCCAACAAAGCAAAGTTACTGTGGTTTCCCCTTGGTGTGTGTACTCTGAGATATGGAGGCTTGGAGAGGCAATGATGGAAATACCTAAAACTCTGGTCGGCAACCTTCGTTCAACTTGAGGATTCTTATCTTACCTGTCAAAGAGCAGTGAACTGGCCAGTGACATGGCAGTCAGGGGCCAAGTTCAGTGGATTTTATCTGTCCTATTTCTTTAGCCAGTTTTGTTGCTTATAGCAGAAACGTGCTGTAAGCAAGCTGGGCATCTGCCAGAGACTGTATAGGATTGGAAAGAATGTATGACAAACGTTTGCCTTCCATGTGAGTTTTAGATCATGGGCTGCTTTTCCTGTTCAAGCTTCTGTTTCTTCATCCCTAAGCTTGGAGGTGCTTTGAGCTGTTAAGAGCACTGCTTCAATCCCTAGAAACTAAGACAGATAAGGAGGAAGACAGTTAAACCACGACTGACCATACTTCCTCTCCTTATCTTGCCCCCTGGCTAGCAGTTAACTGGTCTTTTAATCCTTTGTCTGCTTTAGTAGGAAAAGACATTTTGCTCCAAGAAGCAAATGACAGCCTCTCCTGACAACCTGGGGTTTGCCTTCAAGAGAAATACAACAAAAAAAAAAGTTATGAAGTGGATTTTTCCCCCTCAAAATACATGAGAGTATAGGGCAGTGAGAAAATTTATAGCTCAGTAGGTTAAATTGTTACTCTCTGCTTCACTCTAATAATCCCAAGTGTTTTATCTTAGAGATTCCAAATTATCAGAGGATGCGTACATTTTTCTCCTCTGAACATTGTACTTCAGACACTTAAGATATTTTTGGCTAATTCTAAGAGTGAAAGCCTATTTTGCCATGTAAGTTTTTCTCAGGTAGTATGAAAAATTCTTATGAAATAACTTTACCTAGTTTAATTGGCTAATAATGTACAAAATAAGGCAATGTTAGGCACCTTATAATTTTATAGATAAAAGATTTTTGTGTTTTTGTTGAAACTCTTACATGGTATCTATGGGATTGAATGTGGTTTTATAACGTGTGGAATGAGGTGCCTAGCTCCTCCTAAATTATGAAATGGCACTTTTCCTTACCTGTTGAATTTGAAGCAGGTATAGAGTCATCTCTAAGTTGGATTGGAGTTGGGCAGATAGAAAAGTACCTTGAATTTCTGGTCATGCCTATGGTTCAGCTCTTCCTGCTTTCCTGAGCCCCAGGTCCCTGTGAGTCTCATAGTTCTGGGTTCGGAAAGGATGGCTGGAGAGGAGGTGAGCATGAAGGGCTTCAGACACAGGCATTCCTGAAGGGCCAGAGTAGCAAGGGGCAGGCGGTGAGCAGGTGAAGGCAATGGGCAGGTCGGCGGGGAGCTGGAAGCACACAGGATGTGGCAGCAGCTGGTATGTGTGGTGGCCTACAGAAGAAGGGCTCTCACATCACCAAAGTCCCCGAAGCCCAGGGCTTGCTCCTTGCTACTGCTTTCCCAAGCTCCTTGTTAGTCAAAGCACCTGCGGCTCCTTGGCAAACTAGTTGCTCTGTTACTCTTAAGTAAGGAAATCATTCCGCTTAAAACCACATCATTTCAAAGACTGGTTTGTCTGGCCCCTGTACTTTAACGGGAATTTTTACTGCACATATGCAGTGGCCTTGGCAAAAAAAAAAAATCCATCCTTTCAAAATATTTAGGGAAAATGATTGCACATGAGGACCTGTGAGGATAATGATGTCCTTTTTGTGTGCTTTCAGAGTTTCAAATGGAAAAACACTATGTGCAGTAAAATCTCATTAAGTTGATAGTACTTTATTCAAAATGGCAAAAAAAAAAAAAAAAAAAAAAAAAAAAAGTTGAAGCAGCTGCTATCTTCAAGCTAACCAGAGGCCCTACTGTTCATTAGGAAGAAAATGTCATCAAAACCAAATGCCCTTAGTTCAAAAGTCCCTTTTTCCGGGCATCATGTTTTCTAAAGGTCTTCACCTTTGAGGAATCCAATTTGCCAAAAGAAAGGACAGAGACTAAAACAGGCAAAAGGGCAACTTTAGAAGGAATTAGTGAGTCTCGGCGCCCTAGAAAGTGTTATGTGTGCTGTTAGATGGACTTACCATACCGTACTGGCTCTGTTTCCATTCGGATTGGGGATTTTGGCAAACAATTTTCTCTGATAGACTTTGAAAGGGCTGAGCTTTAAAATAAAACAAGAAGTTCAGTTTCAACAAAATGTTGGAAAAACTTACAGTTAAAGTTCATTTTGCTGCCCAGTAGCCATTTCTACAAAAAGGACAGAGTAAAGCCATCTTGAACTCCTTTGGCCATTATAGTCTTGCAAGGCAATACTCCGCCCTACCCAAGAGGATTGATCATATGAGCTGTTTCTGCACCTGGGTATCCCTTTAAGGATAGGTCATTTTAAGAGTCTGGCAAAAAATTGGTTTAACAAATTTATGACTATTCACTTCCTTCCCAAATTTTGGTAGAAAAAAAATAAATGATTTGTCAGACTGAACTTCAGCCCAAATGCCTTGTTTGAATTACTACCTTGTCCAAATTCATGGAATCAGAATGAACAGAATTTCCATGGTCTCCTGATTTGACAGCTCAGCTGGATATTACTTGGTTTTACACCTCCTTCTTTCCTACATCCTGAATATGATAATACCAAATTCCCAAATACACTGCTGTTTACCTCTCACCCTTGAGAAACTCATGTTGGAATCTGTGAGGAGGAAGAGATAAAAAGACATATATGTATGATCTGGACATTCATATAAATTAAAATCTGAGTCTTCATAAAGATAGAGCAATCACACTAGAATGAGCCTAAATTCTGGATATGTCCATGTTTATGCAACACCAGCTGGTTAACTATTTTGTTCAACTAAATACTCTGTTCTCTCCCTCCACCTATATGAACAGTGGATTTCTTCATGCTTGTAGAGTTGATTTAATTTGGATTTCAGGAGGAACAAAACCACTGACTTAATCATGCTTTGGCTCCATTTGTTTGGTCTGTACCCTCTGAAATAGGCATACCATTACCCACAGTGATTTCAGGTTTGAAATGTGAAAAATCCTCCTCTGTGTTTACTCTGGGGGATAATTTAGGTATTTATAAAGGTATTCCCAAAGAGATACATTTCATCAGCAATAATTAAGATATATCCAACCTGAATGCTTTGATTTTTGAATTGTTTGGGAAAAGTCAGGTATTTGTCAGATATTATAAAACCATCCTGTTATTTCTCATTGTCTTACATTTCTCCCCCATATCTGAAGAGAGCTTAAAAGCTTTAGGGAGAACCATGGGCCAAAAAGACATGAGTACTGGTGGAGGAAGGAAAATGTTCATCCTGCCTTACTTGTCCCCTTGCAGAGATCCTGCTTCTTGCCTAGGAGTTCAGGACCACAAAAGAGAGTTTTGATAGACAGTCTCCTGTTTGGCAGTGTGAGTTTTTCAAAACTTTGACCACTCCTAGTTCATTTGTTCCCCCTGGAAATACTGTTTGATCAAAAAGTGTAACCTGAAATAAAACAGAGTAAAACAAGTTATTGGAAGAGATCTGGAACATTCTTATGAGCATACTGACTCAGCCAGGAAAGAGAAATTGGAAAATAGTTGCATGATTTCCATCTCACTACTATTCAAATAGGAGACAGAAATTATTTTAGTGTCAGTTGATAATTTTCCACTCTCATGGAAAGAGCTCAGTCCTAGCCCATGTATAACCCAGCATTTTAGAGGAAAAAACCCAACTGGTTAGCCCTAAGGATGTGTTCACCATCTCTTCCCTTGGACTAGCTTCTCATTTCATACAGGTTCTAGAAATGTTCTTGTTCTTGGTATTCTAACTACACAAGGCCTTTTTATTGTAATTTTCATAGTCTTTGCACTAGACTGTCCGGCTTTCCAGTTCGCAGTTTGGCTCATGTACTCATTAGTCCATCAGGGTCTGCATTTTGAGCTCTGTGGATGATTGGGTTTCTTTCACTTGAACATAAACTAAGGTCTGGCCCATAAGTTCCTGCCCTAAGGTCCAAATAATCTTTTAAGTCCACAGGTATACTCTTCCCTTTCCATCAGAGCTAAAGCTGGCATGTTCTAGCTCTGGGCAGAAAGGCAGACTATTAACCATGGGTCCAAAATAGATAGCCCTTGTTGCTTTAAGAAATTCAGAGCCAAATAACTTTCTGGGGAAAATTTGCAGTCAGAATCCTCCAGTTCATGCTTTCAGGGGCACACTTTAAGGGAAGAACTCCATTCCTAAGTCTTCCAAGTATTTCTCTACCTTGTGGTGGAAAGGGATTTGTGTGCAACACCTTTGCCTGAAATGGTATGGGTCAGCATTATGTGAGTGTGGGTGGTCCACTGAAAACAAAGCTCCTCTTGTTTTCTGTCTTGTGGACAGCGAAAGGTTTGCTTTAGCACTAACTTTAAGCTGAAGTAGCAGAATCATGAGAGGGAACGATCTTGCCTTCAGTTCCTCTCTCAGAACCAGCTTCACTTCCGGGCACACGTGGGTGGCTATCTTCTTCTTTTGGAAGCTTTTTCTTGCAGAATAGCTTCTTCAGCACACTGTGGATTTCCTTCTTGATGGTCTTGTGCATGTACCCATAGATATAGGGGTGAATACAGCACTGCAGGAAGAAAAGCCAGATTATTATAGTGATCACCCACTGGGGCACCTTGGTTTGGACATCCACCCACACGGCCAGGACTGCTAGGAAGCAGTAGGGCCCCAGGGACAGCACATAGGAGAAAATGATGAGGAAGATCACTCTAGCAGCCTTGCACTCATAGCACCTAGGCAGAGGAGGGTGGCTGTTGCTGTTCCGACGGCTCGAGGGGAGGCTTTCTGGGATGTGCACTGCTTCGACATCACCCTCACTGAAATTGATGTCATCCTCACCATATTCGATGTCATCTTCGCCCAAGTCGATGCTGCACTGATGTACCTCTGCCTGGCCCTTGTCTGCCTTTGAGCTAACACCCACCTGGCTGCCACTGGCCTTCTCGATACACTCACTCAGCTGCACGCCTCCTCCTCTCTTCCCTTTCTTGCTGCTCATCATGGTTTCCTCTTCTGCCTCTGACTTGCTCTTCTTGGTCTTGACCTCACCATCATCCTGGCCATTGAACTCGCTCTCATCATGGAACTCATCCTTCACTGCTTCCTCTTCATTCTCGTTCTTCACACGGTCCTTCACCCGCATCCCTAAGCTGTGGCTCTTGACATTGTACAGCAGGGCATGCTGCTGCCGGGCTGCTCCAAACACCACAGAGTAGCAGGCGATCATGACAGCCAGGGGGATGACAATGAAGGACACCACGCTGAGAACCGTGTAACTAGGGCTGGACCCCCAGATCATGGAGCAGAGGGCATTGCGCTCATCAAAGCCAGCTTGGCCCCAGCCGTAGAGTGGGGGTGTACTCTGCAAGATGGCCACAATCCAGGTGCCATACAGGAGCATGTAACCACGTCGGTTGGTCATCTTGTTTGGGTAGGATAGAGGGTGGATGATGGACAGGTAGCGATCTATGGACACCACAATTATGGTGTTGACACTGGCAAAGGCAAACAGGTGAGTGAGGCTAACCAGGGCCGTGCAGAAGTGGCTGTTGAGGGGCCAGAAGAGAGGCACAGAGGTGGCCACCACCCAGGGGGCCACAAGGGCAATCTGCAGCAGGTCGGTGACGAGGAGGTTAAAGACGAATCGGTTGGTCACCTGCAGCAGCTGAGGCTTGCGCTGCAACACAAGCACCAGGATTATGTTGCCGAAGAAGGAGATGGTTAGGAAGATGAGCAGGACAGTGGAGCGGATGATGCCGTGAGCCAGGCTGATAGGCATTTTTGAAAGGGGTGTGCAAGCCTGGGTGGTGGTGTTTTCCTCCGTGTCGTTGGTGCAGGTGGGTGCCATGACGATGGCGGGTGAACGAGAGACGGGGGCAGACTCAGTGCGGGCACCGGCGGGCAGCGAAGGGGTGAACAGACCGCGCACGGTGTCTGTGCTGGGAACGAAAGAGACACGTGGGCGGAGTTAGTCCCTGAGCTGGAGGAGAAGCCTGGGAGGCGCCCAGCAGTGCAGCTGCAGGACCCCTCCCTCGTACCCCTGCGCAGTAGCAGCCCCGACTGGAGCGCGTTCTCTGGCTCTATGTCTGACCCTCCAAGTTTCTGTCTTTCTCTGCTCAGGTCTGATTTCCTCCTGCCTGTATCTCTTGCCACTGTGTGTTCCCACTCAAGGTATTTCCTACCTCGTGTCTCCAGTTAGAGTTTTGGTCTCTTTGGCTCGCTCTGCCACTGCACGTGCGTGTGTGTGCACTCTGTACCCACCTGTTTTCTTGCACAGATTTCCGTCTCTCCTGTGTCTCACAAGGGTACTTCTTACTTCTAGGACCGCGTCTCAGTCTAACGCTTTCACCCAGTTCTCCGTTTCTGTCTCTCACTGGAAGGTGAACAATGGGCTCCCTTCCTTTGGTGGGTCGCTGTCCCCTTGCTCGTTACTCCCCCTCCAGTTTCTCTTTTCCACCAGTGCACTTTCTCTGGAACCAGGAGCTGTGCCTCCTCCCATTTTCCTTCCAGTCTCTCGGTGTAAGACTCTGTCTCCCGCGGTTTATGTTGTTCCCCAGGGTTCCCCCTCCACAGTTTCTCGCTTTTCCATTCCTATCTCAGTGGAGTCCCTAGCAACCTGTTGGGTATCACTGGCTGTATGAATGTCTCTGCGAGTGTCTGGGTCTCTGTCGGATCCCGTGTGTACGAATCTCTGTCCCTGCTTTCCTGTCTCCTCTTGTGCTTTATCTGCACAGGTGCTTAAGTTCTGGCTATACCGCTTTGGCGTTGCCTCTCTCTCCCAGGTCCCCAGGACGCTAAGCTCGCTCGGTCTTACCTGTCTCTGGCTCCCTCCCTGCTGCTAAAGCCATCTCTTAGGCATGTGCACGCTCTTACTTCTTGTTTTCCTGTCTCTCACTCTGCCCACCTTGGGACACTTGAAACAACGTACCATCCATCTTTGAGAGTGTGCACACCTCTTGCGTCTCTCCATCCTTCTCCCAAAGCCCCTCACCTCGGGTTTTCTCTGGTTGGGTCTGTTTCTTCGGATCTCTGTGCTCCTGTGGACTTTATTTTTGCCATGGAAACCAGCGGCTTCCGTGGCCACCGTGGGCTCTGGGGAATTCAGCGTCTAGGTTTTTGGCAGCTGGCATGGAGTGGGTGCAGGCGGACGCCTACCCCCCAACCCAGCATCCTTGCACCCCACTCCATGTCCGCTGCGGTGTGGGGTTGAGGACCCGGGAGATGCGATAGGAAGTGCGGGCACCGGTGGAGGGGATTTTTTCAGGGGGAGGACAACGCAGGGACGAAAGGGGGTGAGAAACAGAGAAGGAATGAGAGACTTAGAGAAAGTGAGAGACAGAGGAGAGAGTCGAGTGAAGAAAGAATCACCCGAAGCGAGAGAGTGAGCGCTACTGGGAGATAGGAAGAGAGCGGGCCATGCGACAGAGACCTGGAGACCCTCGCAGGACCGAGACCAAGGAGGAGAGACCTAAAGAGTGAGAAAGAATGAGGAAAGCGGGTGGGGAGCACAGAAAGAAAGAGGAAGGATGGGGGAAAACGTAGGGGCCTGGAGGGGCGCATGGGAAAACGCGAAGGACCGCGCGAAGGGGCCAGCGGGCCGGGCTGCTGCGCGCAGTCGCACCGTCGGGCTGCCGCAGATGGGCCGTCCTCCAAGCCGGTCCTCGAGGCTGGGGTTGTGCTCTAGGCTACAGGGCTGGAGCTGGGCCGAGCCGAGCCTCTCACTTACCTGTTGCTGCGGGCGGTGTCGCGCTGCGGGCTTCGCGTCCCTCGGGGCTCGTCCTGCTGGTCCTGGGCTCTGGCGCCGGAGGCTTCGAGCTCCCTCGCACCGGGCAGCCGGATCGGAGAGCGGGACACAGTACCTGTGCCCGCCCGTCCGACCTGTGTGCCGCGCTGCGAGCTCTGAGCGGCGGCGGGGGCGTGCGGCGTCTTAAGGCGGCGCGGTGCCCTCACCTTGCGGCGCCCCCCCTCGGCCCCCGCCCGCGCCGGTGACGCACGAGGCCATGGGCGCCCAGCGGAGCGGGGCTGGCGGGGGCGGCAGCGCTCTGGTGCATTGCAACCGAGCCCGTCTGATATTCTAGCCTTGCGACCCACACTGGGCGCTCTAAGCTGACCAAGACCTCACAGGATGGGGACTGTTACTCGGGCTGATTTTTGAGCAAAGCCCAAGCTTTCCTAGCCCCAGGATTTGGGGCCAGGCTGTGGCCCCGGAGCTGCACAGACCTTTCTGATAGAGAGTTTGGACTTGGACCCTCACTTCTAAGACCCCCAGAAGTAAGAACTGTCTGTGAGCGCAAAGGAAGAATCATCACTTTAGCATCAACGATTTTTCACGAATTTCTCTAGCACCCAGGAAGAGTTAAACAGCAGTCTTTCATGTAGGTTTTGGAAGCATTTCACAGATGACAGGCTGATTTATTCTCTCCATGGTATGATTTGATTGAAGCCTGCCTGTCTTTAACACTACCTGTCTGTCTGTCTTTCCCTTTCAGCTATTTACATAGAGGACAGAAGGGAATCGTTACTGCTTCCCCAGCCTTAGAAATATTGCTAATATCCTCATTTTATAGAGCCAGAAACAGAAGCCTAGAGAGATTACTCTCCTTGTTCAAGTTCAAATAAAGAGTGCACTAAGGCTTTGTGTTCTCCCTCCAGTTTGGATTGGGTGCTTGTCCTATATCAGGCCTGGGAAGGCACCAGGGCTCAAGGTGGCCCCTTTCCAGCTGGACCCTATACCCCAGGCAAGGGCAGGGTCTGTGCAGGTGTCCCAGATCAGGGGTCATTTACTTTGGGGTTCCAAGCGCTGAGAAGAGAGTAGGAGAAGGGTGTTCTGTGAGAAGGAGGTGGGTACCCAGAGAGGGGCTCAGAAGCTCAGAAGCTTGCTGCAGGCTCAGGCTGGAAGACCAGACTGGTTGCAGTCTCTTGGGCAGGGACAGATGCTGAGGGGGTTCCAGGTATGCCAGTCTGGGGACTTTAGACTTCAGGCTGACATCCTTGGAAGTCTGTGGAAGATCTGTTTTGTTATGAACAATTTCAAAGGTACATTAGTCTAAGGAGCACAAATAAATAAATCCCCAGCCTGTTCCCATCACTCAACCTGAACAATGACGTATTTTGCCATTCTTATTCATTGATGATTTTACATAGAGCAAAGTGAGGAGGTTTCTGCTTTTCTGGAGTCTCCCAGCAGGGTTAGGGGTGGGTCCAATGGGGTGTTGGATGGAGAAAGCAGAAAGGAAGCTGTAACCAGACACACAAGAAGGCTCTCAACAGGCCACACAGAGGAGTCCAGAGCAGAGACATAAAGAGGGTCCAAACCAATGATGACCAAGAGCAAGGGCCTGGAGGTGCTGAGGATAGCCTAGGCTGAGCATGGGGTGTGGAGCTGATGCCAGTCCCCATCTCTGTTCCCATCTCCTGTCTCTGGGGTTGGGGGCATGAAGCAGGTGTATCTTCAGGTCCCAAGATGTCCTTTGGTTTCTGATCCTGTACTTACTCTTTAGATCATTTGTCTCTCTCTCTTTTTTTTTTCCCCTCTGCTATTCCTGATTTTATCTTCCCAAGGTTGAATGGTAAAAACCTGGTCGTTTTTCCTGGAGACAGTTTCCATGATAATCACTCACAGTTATTAATTCCCAACCTCATGTTGGCCATGGTGCAGAATCGTGGGCAGCATGCACTGTCAGGCAGCAGTTGGTTCAGACCCCATGATTATTTTACAGTCACTTAGGAGACTGCCAGGCTGTTAGAAGCATCTAGAGATGAAGTACGGAACTTCCTGCCCTCTTCCCCTTTCTTCATGGTTCAGAGAGTGCCCCAGACTGCCTGAATCTAGCAAAACCTCTAGATACTTGTTAAAGGTGGGGGCCTCAGAAGGAGGGGCCATGGAAGCAGCAGCTCCAGTAAGCAGTGGGCACCTGTGTTGCTATGGGGGCAGGTGGGGAGCGGGAGGCTTTGGATAGCAGGAGGCTTCTTCAGATTAGACCAAGGTGCTTTGCTTTTAGAGATATTAAGAAAACCAGGAAAGTTCTGGGAGAGAAGTGCAAGACATTTTTCTCTACAAGGAGAGCTTTGAATGTAGCAGTTAATTATCAGGTACCTTTCTCTGGTACCCTCCAGTCTAAACTGAGTTGATATCTTTGAATTCTTTCCTTCCCCTCCCCTTCCCTCCCCTCCCCTCATTTTCCTTTTTCGCTTTTTTTTTTCCATTTATTTTTATTTTATTAAAATACAAATGTCAATCAGACAGTTTCAAGACACCTTAACCATACAGAGTCGATGAATTAATACATTGCAAACTGTTTTCATAAAGTTTTGGTACTGTACAAGGTGCATAATGAAATTATATTTACAGGTTTTTTTATAGCTGAATTATATCAAAGATTCAATAATTATTTACCTAGTGGATGACCATAGCACTAAAAGCCGACATAATATCCTGTCCAACCACCATTAGTGCAGATCTTGCCTCTCATAGAATTATGTAGAAGCACAGCGTTATCTATCCCAACTGTACTGTCTATACACACACATC
>PVKA01011699.1:0-60041 GCA_004027165.1 Ctenomys sociabilis | reverse complement strand
CAACCCTTTTGCTTGAATTTAAATATAATTATAGCTGGGGAGATAGCTCAGTGGCATAAGTGTCTGCCTGGTAAGTGCAGAGTCCCAAGTTCAATCCTTGGTACTGAAAAAAAAAAGAGTACTAGGCTTAAATACAATTATCATTGGAATACTTATTTGGCAGAAGCTTTTTTTTTGCGGTACCAGGCATCCAACTCAGGATCTCAAGCCTGTCGGGCAGGTGCTTATGCCACTGAGCTACTTACACTTAATTTTTGCTTTTATTAGTGCCTCATTGCTGTACTCTCGGCCCCTTCCCTTCCCTCTACTTCCATCTCCTACTACCCTTCGCTTTTGAAAACAATTGATCTCCGCTTCCTATTATATATCTTCCATGTTGCTATTATATTTATATTTTGGGTTTCCTTGTGTTTTCTTTCTTTCTTTTTAATATTTGGTGTTGCTACATAATTTAGGCTGACCTTGAACTCAGTATGTAGCAAAGGCTGACCTCAAACTCACAGGGTTCTTCCTTGGTCAGCCTGAGTGCTATCAGCTTATTTTTTGTTTATATATGAGCAGCCATGCAATATGTAATCTTGTGTGCCTGATTAATTTATCAAATATTGACCCAAAGAGCATCCATCTACTGACAATTGCTTTAAATGTATTATTCTTTTTAGCATAGAATATAACATTGTATACAATTACCATATATTATTTATCCATTTACTTGTCCATGAACGTGTAGGTTGCTCCCAAGACTTAGCTGTTGTGGTGGATTTCCAAGTTGTGGTCAATTTGTTGCACCCAGCTGAACCAATTTAGCCTTGTGCTGGGTGTGGAAGGCTCACCTGAGAATTGTTGCCATCAATGTAAGAGACAGGATGGAGAAAAGCTCATGGAGGCTGTAACGGAAGCTGTTTTGTGGAGCTGTTTGAAGATGCTAGTTCTCTTGGGCTATTCTTCTGGGACATCTTGTAACGCTGGCTTTCCTTGTTAATTTGGCTATTTTTGTCAGAGGAGCCGAACATCTCGTTGTCAGTGAGAATGGCTAAGGTTCATTTTTGAGGAGCTCTGCTCCTCACCCTGAGCATTCCTTCTCGGTTCTGGAGGGGGAGATGGGAAGTCAACTTTTCTCATCTTCAGAAGAGCTTGGGACCTCTCTGTTGGTGAGACGGTACTTTCCAGGAAAGCTTGAGTTCTTACCTTGAGAGTTGCTTCCTGGCTCCAGTTCAGATCCCTCAGCTGATAGCACAGATACCTCATCTCCCGGGCACAGCCTTTCTAGTGTCCACCAATGACCTTCGGGCCTTTCCGGCATAGATCTGTGAAACAGGCCTGCATGAGACACTGTCATTGGCTGTTGGCCTCCAGTTGGATTCATGGGAGGTATTGTTATGGGCTGTAGGTCTTCAACTGGACTCATGCAAGACACTGCTGTGGGATCCAGGCCCTCAGCAGCATTCTTTGGCCTTTAGTTTGTGGGAAGATTTCCTGCAGTCTTTGTATATGGTTAATTATATTAACCATATTTGGATAATTAATTATAAAATAACCTTATAAAATGTGTGTCCTGTATTGTACTGACCCCAAATTATGGTAGATATTATGAGTTCTGCTGTGATATATGTTGGTGTGCAGCTACTACTATAACATAATGTCATTAAGGCTTTTGAGCAAATACTAAGAAACGGAATATCTGTGTTGAATGGAATTTCTGGTTGTAGTTTATTGAGAAGTCTCCACTTTGATATCTATACTGGCTGTAGTAGTTTGCATTGTCACAAATAATGTAAAAGGGTTCCTTTTTCCCAACACCCCAACTTGCTTGTGTTATTATTTGATTTTACAATGATGTATCTTTTTTCTGGAGTAAGACAGAATCTCACTGTTGTTTTAGTTTGAATTTTGCTAGGGTTTACTGATGTGGAACAATTTTTTTTTTTTTGTCAGAACCAGGGTTTGAACTCAGACCTTTATGCTTGCCAGAGAAGCGTGTATTCTACTGAGCCTTCTCCTCAGCCCCCAATTTTATGTGTTTATTGGGCATTTGTACTTCTTCTGAGAGTGTCTATATCAGTTAATCATTTCTTTGAGTCTAATATTTTTGAGTATTACAAATACTTTAGGCATTAGTCCTCTGTCCGAGGAAGAGCTGGAAAAAAATTTCCATTTTGGCAGTTGTCTATTCACTTTGTTTTCTTTGCAGCCTGGAATGTTTGTAGGTTGATATGATCCTGTAGGTTGATTTTTCATGTTATTTCTCATCCAGCTAGGATGTGCAAACTTGGCATAGTTATTCTGGAAAGGACAGATATTGTAGCATTGTTAAATAATTCCAATTTCCATATGTATACATTCCCATGTTGTGGGCTTATCTATTACACAATACACTACTATGAATATTGATATGCACATATATTTAATAGTTTCTTATATCTCATTGCTATTTGTTTCTCAATAAAATTATTAAAAAAGATTCTCTATATTTTCCTATGTAAACAGAAATAAAATTGCTAGACCATGTATCAGTGAGTTTTCTATGTTTAGAAGTAGCCAAACTACTTTGAACAGTGGTTTTATGGTTTTACATTCCATCAAGATATATTGACAGATTAATTCCCATACATTTTATGTTTCTATGGAGAATGTGATGTCCTTTCTTTATTTTCATTCTTAATACGGTGATTTTCATTGCTTTTAAAAGGAGATTTCAAATTTTCAACCCAAGCACACACCCTAGAGGGTCATGTATTACCTCCTTAACATACTATTTTATTTGCTAAAAGTTGTTCCTTTCTTGCATATATATTGTCAAGAGGAATCTGTCCAGGAGACATTTTTCTTTCTTTTTTTAATAAATGATTTTCTGGTAATTAGGACCAGGATAATGCTGGCTTCCTAAATCAAGTTAGGAAATACAGTGTCCACTTTATAAAAGAGATTATATTGAAGTTGAATTATATCTTAATTAAACATCGAGTGCAGTTTACTACTAAAGTCAATTTAGAGGTTATTTTTGTGTTTGTAAACATTTCTTTAATAGATCTCATTGCATGAACTGTGGGATTTTCTTTTCTGTCTCTCCAGAGATTAGAGCATTTCACTTCCAACAAATGTATTCCCTTTTTCTGAACATCGTTTTAAGATTTTTGGAGATGAGAACTACAGGCAATAAATTCTTTTGAGGTTTATGTGCCTGGAAATAACTTAATTTTAACTTCGTTTCCAAAGATTGTTCTCACTGAGTGAATAATTTCACATTCAAATGTAAGCAGCAAAAAAAAAAATCATATATATTTGATTTCTTAAAAATTAAAAACAAGGGCTGGTAAGATAGCACAATGGCATAAGCACCTACCAAGGCAAGTGCAGGGACAGGGCTCGGTCTCTGCAACCACGTGCCATACAGGCCCCAGCTTGGCACGCTGAGCCTGCAACAGAGTCTACAGTGGCGGTGCACACCTGGAATCCCAGGTCTGGCGTGGTTGAAAACAGGAGGATCACTATGAGTCTGAGCTGCGATGTGAGACCCTGTACCAAATACATAAAAGGTAAATAAAGAATAGAAGTTTAAAAGGAAATGAAAAACATTTCAACTTGAAAGAAAACTACTACACAAGTGGAAAGATAACCCATGCAATTGAATTATATATTTGTAAATTGTGTATCTGATAAAAGTTTAGTATATGGAACATATTAAAAACTCCCATGCAATTGCACAATAAAACTATAAGCATCCCAACACAAAAATGGGCAAAAGACATAAATATTTCTGCAAAAACATGTACAAATGGTGAACTTGCCCGTGAATGGATGCTGTTATTAGCCACTGAGGAAATGCAAGCCACAAATTTAGTTACTACAAGCACAAAAGTGTTTATAGGGTTATTGTCACAATAAATCAAATATAAAATAGCAAGTGTTGGTAAGCATGGGGAGAAAGCAGAATGTCCATATATTGCTGATAAAGTTGTGAAATGATGTAGCTTCTGTCAAAAATAGGTTGGCAGCCTTAGCAAAAGTTATACAGAGTCACCCTATGAGCCATCACTCTGTTCTTAGGACATGCAAGAGAGCTTAAATTATCTTCCACATAAAATTGTGTATATGTTCTCATAGTATCATTATTAATAATAATCAAAAAGTGGAAGTAGCCAAATTTTTCATCAATTGACATAAACAAAGTGTAGTGTATCCCTGCAATGGTATGCTATTTAGTGATAAAGATCCGTGGAGTGTTGATGAATTCTACAATATTGGTGAATCTTCAAAATATTACACAAAAAGAATAAAACCTGTTATAGTAGGACACAGAATTTCTAATTATATTTAAATAAATTGAAATCACTATAGTGACAGAGAGTAAATTACTGTTTTTTTTTGTTTGTTTGTTTTTTTGTTTTGTTTTGTTTTGTTTTTCTGAAGGGTCTACAAGGTGTTCAGGGTCTCACTACTACAGTGAGCTGGTAGTGATCCTCCTGTTTACAGCTTCTCAACAGCTGGGATTATGGGCACACAGCACCACACCCAGTCTCAATTGCCGTCCCAGTGCACCCCTGGGAAGGAGGGGGTGGAGGGGCAAGGCACGGCAAGTCAGGGAATCGAACTCCCAGCCCCTGCATCTGTTTGCAGGCACTTTCATCCGCTGGGCTATTTGGCCTGCCCAAGTTGAGAACGACTTTTTTTTTTTTTTTGTGACTGGCTTAGACTGCCTTAAGGGTGGGTCTGGTAAAATATGTGGAGTTGGGGATCTAATCGCGGGTAACCTGTTCCTGACGGTATTTGCATGAGCAGACATTTAAACAACAGACCTAACCGGCAGGCTCCCAAATTAGGGGTTTCTGTGGTGGAAGGAGAAAAGAGAAAATTGTATCTATCTGCATCTATTGGCACAAACATAGAAAACAAACATATTTTTTCTACCTTGTTTCTTTTCACTCGATATGAAATTCAGCTCCATTTTTTATATATAGCAGGAGTTCATTCGTTATTCTGTGCTAATCTATACTATAATTTGCACGTCTATTCTACTGATAAGGTTGTTTCTATTACCTGTTACACTTCCTATGACTACATAATGCTATAGCTACATAATTTTATATATGTGTAATATGTAAGATAGTAATTTTAATTACTTTAAAATTTTGTTAAATGTGAATATTTTTTTCAAAACAAATGTTCTGGGCCGGCCAAATAGCTCAGCAGTGGCTGGGGTTCGATCCCAGGCCTACTGGCCTGCCATGATGGCCCCAGCCCTGGGCATGCTGAGATGGCCAGTGAGCCTGGGCATAGTGGCACATACTTGTAATCCCAGCTCTTGTGTGGTTGAACACGGGCGGAACATTACAAGTCCAATCTACTTAGTGAGACCCTCTGACCCCGTAGACCCTGTACTAAAATACAAAAACAAAACAAAAAATAAATTTTCCATTATCTTTAACTTTGTTCTCCTTTATAACATTTATTTAATCTCTGACTCTCTTTTCGCTTTTCAGTATGTAAGTGGACCATTTGCTTATGAAGTGCCTGCATGTAACGTTCTTTGTGTTTCTTGCGTTTTACGTTCCTTAAGCTTTTGCCATATGCATACATAGTATTCATGAAATTTGAAAACTTAGACCTGTTTTCCTTCAGATATTACTTTACATATCTTTTGTACTTTTTCTTCATAAATTCCAACTACATGTATGTTTGTCTCCTTAATATTGTCTTATATTTCACTGAGATTCTTTTCCTTTTTTAAAACTATTTTTACTTCTTGCTTCATTTGAATATTTTTGTTACTGTCACCTACCCAAGCTCACTAGGAATTTTTTTGCAACATGTAATCTGTAGTTAAACCCTGTTGGTGTCATTTTCATCTCAGATATTTTATTTTTTACACTTGGAAAATTTTCATCTTTTGTATACGATCCATGATTTTGCATAACTTATTGAACATATGGAATACAATTATAATATCTCTTTTAAGATAATTGTCTTCTAATCTGAACATCTGTATCAGTTCTGGGACAGCTTTGATTCGCTGATCATTCTCATTATTGGTTATATTTTCCTACTCTTTTCATGTCTGAAATCTTTAACTGGATGCCAAATATTATGAATCTTACACTGCTCAGTGGTAGGATTTTACAGTATCTCTAAATCTTCTTGATTTTTGTTTTGGGATTCCATTATGGCACTGAAAAATTTTAACCTTTTTTAAAATTCTGTAGGTACATTCAGAGCAGTTTTCAGTCTAAGGTTAATGATCCCTCACTGTTGGGGCAAAACTCTCAGTGCTGTGAATTCTGAACTTCTTCAGTCTGCTGTGAATGGACGCAGTTCCTGGCCAGATGTCAGATCTGAATAATGTCCTCTCTAATTCTTTTAGATGATGATGGACATGGGCAATCATTTCTTCTGACCATATTTACAATATCATAGTTCAATATTTCTTGTTTTTGATTTGATGTAATTAGTCCATTTATGCATCTAGACCAAAATACCTGGCACTGATTATATTATAAAGAAAATAAATGGATTTTTACTGTTCTTCAGGCTAACTCTATGATCAAGGTAGAAGAAAAGAATGATTCTGGTGAGGACGGCCCTCTACCTAAATTGGCCTCAAGGGCTGTGGAGATGTTGCTGCCTAATCACCTCCCACATCTTTCCTACTTACCATCATCATCCTGGAGTTTGAATGCCAATTGTGAACACTGAGAGGCACAAACATTGAATACAAGCATATTTTTTCTACCTTATTTCTTTTCAGTCAATATGAAATTCAGCTCCATTTTTTATATATGGCAGGAGTTCATTCATTACTCTGTGCTGATCTATTCTATAATTTACACATCTATTCTACTGATAAGATTGTTTCTATTACCAGTTATACTTCTATGACTACTTTTATACATATCTGTTAATAAATATTTCTACACATTGCTGCTGCGTATGTGACAGGGAACAGAATAGCTGATATCTAATCTATGTATATATTAAACTTTAATGGATTATGTCAAAAACCTCTTCTAAAGTATTATATCAGTTCATATCCCTACTACAGTGTAGGAGATTAGCAATTGCTCCTTGTATTTGCCAACTTCTGATGGTGTTTTGTGTAATTCTGCTCATTACGTTTTTCTTTTTGCTGAGATAGAATACCTGATAACACAAATTGAGGAAGAAAGACTTATTTGGTTCACAGTTGGTGGAGATTTCAGTCCATAATCAGGTAGCTCCAAGGCAAGGTGGCATGGTAGAGGAGAAACAGCTCATGGTGGTGAAAGACAGCACAAGCAACAGGAGCAAAAGTGAAGGAACAAGACTTTTTTCCCTTTATCCTGTACACAGGCTATCTTCCCTAGAACAGGTGTAGCATTCACACCCCAAGTCCCAGCACCAGACAATGAGTTAATCACAAACTCTAGATTCAGTTGACCCTGAAAGCCCATTCCAAATATTGCATGAAGTTTCTGGGGACATGTAGACACAAATCAGAACAGCAATCATTTTATTAATAAGTTAAAAAAGTTTCTTTACATATTTTGGATATGAGCATCCAGGTTTTATGTTTTAAATTTTGATGTTGTTATTAGCATTATCATTTTCTTTTGGAGAACAGAAATTTTAGCCTTAAAGTCTTCTAATTTATCAAGCTTTTCTTTTATGAGTAATATTCTGTTTAAGAGAAAACTTTCTCTCAGGCTTTCACAGAAAGCAAATTGGTCAAGCAATGGCCGTGACTCATCCATGGCTGACACTGATAAAGGATCTGCAAAGTGCAAAACAGGGTTACAGTATAAATCCTGAGGGGACTTGACTGACCTCATGAGATACAAAAGTTCCATTTCTTGTTATATAGGCCTTGCTTTATCTTGGTTTTAACCATCCAGCAGAAAAGTATAAAAACGAGGTATGTAAAGTAAAGCCATATTAATATGCTGAGGTGTAAAAGGCTCTAGTCAACAACTTCTGTGGATAACCCACTACTATTGTGGACTATTGGATTGGATTGGAGTGTTTTGGTGAACACCTATAAAAAGTGAATCCCAATAGAATACTCATCTCTGACAGGACTAAACAAAGAAAGAGGATACAAAGGAAGGATTATTTTGTATGCATATACACAGAAGAGTTAGGATAGATATGCAGCTACTTTTGCTTAATTCTATGAGAAGAAATATTTGTATTAATAATGTTTGGACAGTAGACCCAGTCTGCTTTTTGTACTGTGGATAATTACTAAGAAGATAAGAATATAGAAAGTATTAATTATTGAAATTGTCCTATTAATCAGCTTTGAATCAGTCTCATTGGTATTTGTCTCTCAATAAAATAGTGAACTTAAAAAAGAAATGTTTTCTTATTCAACCTGATGATTTATGCTATGTTTAAGAATCTGTATTATTTTGACTTTCATACATAGATCTATAGTCTATTACTAACTTTGTATGTGTTATGGCATGGGAATCAGAAATAATGCTTGATAACTGTGGGCATCTATGAGCACATTTCAATGATGTCACATTGCAGAGCTATCATAGACATGAATTATGTTGTTATACATTTTGACTGTTTTATATCTTTCTGTTTTCCTCCAGTGCTGTATATGTTATCTTTACATAAAAATAATCATTTTGTAATAGTACATTAGAGCAACTGATATTTATTAAAGCAATTTATCCTATCTTGTTCATCACATACGTTGAATAATGTTAGCTTTTATATTTCTCTATAAAGTTTAAAATTACTTATGTGGGTGAGATAGCTCAGTGGTGTAAGGCGCCTGCTTAGCACAGCACAGGGATTCGGTTCTAGCCCCATCACCGCATGTCATGTCAGCCCCCACTGCAGGGAGGGCTGAACCAGTCATAAAAAAGAAGAATTACTTTGCAAATTTCATTGAAAATATAAATTACATGGAAAATGAATTAGGTGTTTAGGTCAATTAAGTGAGGTTTACATCTTTATAATTTAGCATCTTTCAATGCATATGTGTGATACAGAATATACTTGTTTGTTAATTTGGGAACTATGTAATAATTTTAATTTAGTGTGTGGTAGTTTTCAGAAAAACTCCATGTGTATTTCAAATATTGATAATATATGTGATTTTTCTTAAAATTAATTCCTGATTATCTATCTCTGTATTCATACTATAATTAATATTTTCATTTGAATTACATCTAGAGTGCTGCTAATTTTAACAAGTGTAGCAGTGATGTATAAAAAACATAAAGTACATGTGTTGGTATATAAGACTTGCTCTATCTAGGTCTTAACCATCCAGCAGAAAAGTATAAAAATGAAGTATGCATCGCGGGGCCATAATAATATTACGTTGAGCTGTAAATGGCTATGGTCGAGAACTTCTTCGGATAACTCACCATTGTTGTGGAATGCTGGACTGTGTAGGACTGTGTTGTCGAGTTCAAACACCTGAGTTAGTTGAATGACAATGGAGTGCCCATCTTTGACAGGTGTAGACAATGGAAGGTGTATAGAAAGGAAGAATCATGATGTGTGTGTATGGACAGTACAGTTGGGATAGATAACGCTGTTCTTCTACATAATTCTATGAGAGGCAAGATTTGCACTAATGGTGATTGGACAGGATATTATGTCAGCTTCTAGTACTATGGACAACCACTAGGAAAATAACAAGGTAGAAAGTATTAATTATTGAATCTTTGATGTAATTCAGGTATAAAAAATAAGAACACAAACAGCTACATTCTCTTTACTGATAAGAGACATACGGTGTAATAATGTCTGTAAGTATAATATCGTGCATGCACCTTGTATGATACCAACACATTATGAAAACAGTTTGCAATGTATTAATTTATCAAATCCATCTTGTCAAGTTATCTCAAAACTATCTCATTGATATTTGTACTTCAATAAAACAAAAAATAAAAAATGAATAAATAAAGAAAGAAAGAAGTAAAACCATATTATTATACTGAGCGGTAAAAGACTTAAATCAACAACTTCTGACATTGCCAGATACATGGAAAACCCACTACTATTATGGACTATTGGACTATTTTGGAATATTTTGCTGAATTCACATACCTATAATATTTAAATGACAAAACTAAACAAAAAAGGGGATATAACTGAATGACCATTTTGTATCTGTAGATTCAAAATAGTTAAGATACATAACAGCTACATTCTCTTAATTCAATGAATAGGTTCTGTTCTAATAGTGTTTGTAAATAGAATATCATGTCTGCACCTTGAACAACAAATAATCACTAAGGAAAAAAAAAAAAGAAATGCCATTGATTGCTAAACTTTTCATAATATGGTGTATTTTTCCCTTTTAATACTTCAAATTATTTGACTGAATGATAAACATTGTGAATTTCACTTTATGAGTTCTCTGTGTACCTATACCCAAATCATCACTTTCCTTTTTATTGTCTACTAAATCCTTTCTAATTTTATTTAAAAAAATAAATGTCTCATTTCTTCCTCAGCACCTCTCGCATAGGTTTTTGCAATTTCTGTTACTTTTCTCTATCAGCTTCTAGCTATGTATATAGCTAGGACACGTGCATGTGCATTGCACACAAGACTGCTGGCAGCAACGAATCGCGACCCTACTTAGCAGCCCTGTACTCGGCACATGTTACTTGACAGGTGGTAAAAATGCAGTATTGCTAATCTCAAAGCATCTTTCAATTGCGGATTCTAGTCTCATTTTGTAGGTAGGCAAGTGAGTCTCCACAACCTTGGCTTTGTCCAAAGCATCATGTTTCACCCGAGGAAAGGTTAAATTTCTAATCACAACTGCTTAGCTTCAAGCTTACACTCTTTGTGAGATATCACTGCTCACTTTCCTTGAATACATTTTATGTTATGAAAGGTCATTTTTAAAGCTTTTCAAGTGAACTATAAGTTTTTCAGATCTCTTAGATCTTTTACGTCTTCCAAGCACAAATTACCTTCGCAGACAATCACTATTGATCAACTGGTTGAAATTTGTGTCGTTTTTCCTCAAAATAAGAATAGGAAGAGTGGGGAAATATATTCAACAAAGATAGGTAGTAAAGTTCTTTGGCTTCAAACTTATACTCATTGGACAATGGTCTGTTGATGAGAGAAAATACCTCTAGAAACATGAGTAATAGTAGGGTAATTTTCTTCTTGAAAATATCCTCAGTTCAGTAATACCTGCATTACGCATTATGTTTTACTGATGTTCTCTGAAAAGACAGGACATAGTATGATTATTTTAAAATAAATTTAGTGGGTATTCTTTCTTCACTGTACTCAAAGCTACAGTCATAAAATGAATGAATCTATAAAAATATGAATTCAAAAAGAAAAGGGATTTAAACCCTACAGAGAGAGAAAGGGAGAGAGTGAAAGAGACAGAAACAGAGAGAGAGATAGAGAGAAGAAAAGAATTTTGATATAAGGAAAAGATGCGTGCTCTGGCTCATTTTGTCTGTTCTGTATGCTTTACACGCAAACACGTAATTGTTCAAATCCTTCCTTTACTTTGGTTAAGGAAGTCAGGCATTTTCATTATGACATGTAAGTTTTCTATCTCTGGTTATTACTGGATTAGCAAGATTAGATAAAATGTACATGAAATGAACATAAACCCAGAGGAAGTATAGCTATTATAAAGAAATTTATGTGTGTGGTTTTTTTTTTGCCTTATACATTGGACATGACAACATATAATAACTGTCAGAGAACCATAGTGAATAAGAGAAGTACGATTCTATGTGAAAACAGATGAAGCCACCTGAGATGTTGGAAACAATGATTTTTGAATATGACCAGATCATTTTGTCAGCACTGCTTGCTGGTAATATTTTAAATGTATTTGGTGCAGTGTCTCATTACACAGATCAGACTAGTAGTGTTCCTCCTGTTTTCAGCCTACCCAGCACTGCAATTACAGGTGTGCGCCACCATGCCCAGTGTCATTTGCTGGCTCAGTGTGCCCATTCCAGGGCCCACATGGCATGTGGTACTAGGAATCAAAACCCCATCCTTATGCTTGCCTAAGCAGGCGCTTCGTTGACTGAGCTATCTCACCAACCCTAGCACTGCTTACTGATGAGTACATCTTTTTAAACAATAGTTTTTAAAGCACTCATCTTACAGAGAAAACAGAAGTTAGTCTGGTAGTTTCAGTTTTAGCCTTGATGAGTGGATGTTGTTGGTTGTATGTAGCATATTCAAGGGCAGTTTCTATGAGAAATCTCTTGGCTGTAACTGTCATTTTTACTGACTCACTTCCCTGTGCATTCCTTAAACATTTCATCACTTTCTTTCCCTGTTCTCTTTAGTTGTCTTGTTACGTAATTTTCCAAATTTGATCATCAGAGGCACAGGATATAGTTGAGTGCTACAGTGCCTGCCTGGCAAGTGCAAGGTCCTAATTTTTATTCTCCATATCCAGAAAACAAATAAACAAACAAACAAAATAAATAAATAAATTAAAATTAGTCCATCATATTACTATTCCTTTAAATATTGAAAGCAATAACTATTTTCTCTGCTATTTCTATTAATATAAATGAATCAGCATTTCATTTATGGTATAAATTCTATTACTGCCCATTAAATTCCCTGATAAGCAAGACCAGAGTCTAAGAAACATTTTTCTACTCCAAGATATCCATTTTATAAGCACTATTGTCAGAATCTGGGTGTTACAGGAAAAATATGAAAGGAATAAGTATTTGGAAAGGACTCATAAAATGGTAGCCAATGAAATTCTCAATTTAAGAACATACATATAAAAAAGTAAAAATCAGTGTTAATTTTTAAACTGTTTTAAAACAGTTTCAAGTTTACAAACCAACAAATGATATATTTCCTTCCATTTTTATATTAACTCTGAAGATTGATTTTTTAAACTATGTGGATATTTATATAATTGTATATCAAAACTTTGAAGCATCCTATTACCTTGACTCTTACAGCCATCAACACCACCATGTAGTACTGATCTCTTTTTATCACTCAATTCATTTTATTTCCTCAGATATGAAAATTATTAGAGATCTTTTGCTGTGTTGCTTTGTTCTTAGAGGAAACATGAAATTAAGAGACTCTCTGGATAAACCCAGATATGATAGGAGACAGATTTCTATATCAGAGTGGCTTATTGGATCTGTTTCCATGTTTGTTTTCTGGATTCAGTGGCTAATTTGGTTTCTAATCATGCTTTTGACCCCATTTCCAGACTGTTTGTGGGGAGGGGAGAAGAAAGGCCCTGCAGTAGGTAATTAAGTCTGCAAAAGCAGTGCTGCTTACTTTTCACTGCAGCAGATAATCAGAGTGCTGCTGCTCAAGTGTAAAATGCAGAAATTAATGATCCTATATAATACAGATTAGGGCTTTCATTTTAAAAACTATCAGCACAGAAGAACAAAGGTAGAAGAAGCAGCATGGTATTTGAAATTTTAATATATACTAAAGCTTACAAATTTTGAAAGAAGTTTCTGAGCATGAGACTAATAAGAATTTACTTATGCTTTCAGGTGATTGATTAGATCAGAACTTAATATATTTCTGCCCCAGTGCATTTGTGAAGAAGCACAATTAGTCACATTTGTCCATGTGTTTTAACTTGTAAGCATTTCAAATTGTTTATTCAGATCAAATGGGGTAACTAAAAGCATTTAGCACATTGATGGCCACATAGTAGGTACTCAATAAATACAATGATGCTTGAGTTATTTTACCTATAAAGGGTTACAAAGAAATATAGGAGAGTCATTAAAATGGACTGTACATGTATTTTAAAAACATTTTAATATTTTTTAAATTTTAATCTCTTAAAATTTCCCATATACGTCATTATTTTACTTACATGCTTTCTTTATGAAAGCTTAGCAGACTAAAAAACTACCTCAGCTTTGTAGGAGAGTGTAAATTTATAATGGATCTTTCATAAATATGAGTTGGTTTTTAACAAAACCCCAGCGATTTTTAATGCAATATTTGGGCAATAATATTAATATGATATTTTAACATAAAAAATACATATTTTTTGAGATCCAGTAATTCTGCCCTGGATGTGTGTATAACATACTGATATTCTCCAGCATCATTTTTATCAATGATGATATCAATAATTTTTTCTGGGTTCTTTTTCAAGTTGTTTAGATAATTTTGATTATATCTCTTTTAATAATTGAATAAATTATATTTCATTTGTCATCTGTAATAAATAAGTAAATGAGATATTAAACTTATATTCTTCAAATGTATTTGGAGAATCTTAGACACACAGTAAAAATGAAAATATAGTTTCACATCAGTCTATACAATGAAAACCGCCAATTCTTTGACACATGCCAGCCACCACCTGCCCAACTTTCAAGGTTTAAATTAGGCCTGGAACTCTAAAGGAGATCCAGAATAAAACAGCATCACTTCTCTTCAGCAGTTGGGAAAGCATTTGGTGTGTTGATCTGGCACAGTTCTTAGCCTGTATTAGAAAAATTGCTAACACACGAAGAGCAGCATTTGTTTCATATTGGTAACCATTCTAATCTATTTATAAAATATGCTTTGTACATTGTTTTCTAAACAGAGAAAAATGGAGCTTTGGCATGTAGCCTCCATTGGAGCGCTTGTGTTTTACATGGAAAGAATTTGATCTGAACTAAGTTATGATAATGAATTCTATGACCAAGCACCTGTGCTCTGTAGTTTAGTTTTCACACTGGCCAGTACACACTAATATAGTGTTTTATTTGTTGTGACAAACACAGCATATTTAAATGACATCTTACCTTCCAAATTTTATTAATAACTCTAGCACCATTATCATCCACAACAGGATCAACCAGCATTGTATGCACAGCGCCTCACACTAACACCATGGGGCAACACAGTTCTTTGCTATCTAATTGATCTCTTCCATCCCCTATAAATTATGCAGGCAAGCTTCTCTTTTTACAGCTTTGCTTAATGCAAGCTTAAAAGTACACTGGGTATTTTAAGCCAAAATGATATAGTTAAGAGTAGAATGGCACAGCCATTAGTCTACCTAGGTTGCCTGCCTGTGTTACTTCTTGACACAGTGACAGGAAATAAGTAGCTGGGGGTGGTACCTGTAGAAGGAAGTCAAAAGAAGCAACTGTAAGGTTGAAGTCTTAATGGCAATGACAATCTACAGTTCCTGAGTTAGGCAACTCCAGACATTTCTTAAAGTCTGTTTTACAGTTTTGAAATTCTTGAAAAAAAAAATTTAAACAAAGTACCCCTGGTCAGTTAGCTATTGCTTAGTCTACACATGGGAAATGATTGCTTCACCCTGGCCTCTGCTGTGGTTGGCCTCTGTAATGTCCCCCTGACCACCCTGTGCCCTGAGGCCAGGAGGATGGCTGGAGAATGGAGGTGGGACAGCTGACTGTTTGTTGTGGGGAGTCTGATCAGAGGCAGATTGCTGGTGGCTCAATCGAGAAAGATATATCTTTCTCCTAGTTCTTTTTTTCTCTCTCTGCTTCCAGGCTGCCATGACCAGACTCTTTCCTCTGCCCAGGGCTTCCCATTACACAAATTCCATTTTTAATCCTGTTCAAGATGGACTGAAACTTCTGAAACTTTGAGCCAAGGTAAACTTCTCCTCCTTTAAGTTTCAACTATTGGGTATTTTGCCCTAGCAATGGACAAAGTGACTAAGACATCCTGTCAGCAACAAGCAATTGAGGAGAGATATAGCCTGGGCCGCTGACTGCTGCAACATGGATGAACAAGAAGACTGGGAGTCACACAGAACAGGAGAATCTAATCTCATGATAGAGGGTTCATGGAACACAAAATCTCCATTTTTCTCTAATTAATTTTTGAAAAGCTAGACTACCAAGTTGAAATTGCTGTTTTGCTTAAAATAATTGTTACCCAAGATTTATGCTTTTGATACTGAAGGATCCACACAGGCTGGGTTGGATATTCCTTTGCTGTGCATGAGAAACAGTGAGAAGTTAAATAACAGGGAAGTCTATCTGGATAACTAGGTGAAAAGTTGTTATACTAAGGTTTATTTGGAAAGATGAGCAGATACAAATAAAGTGAAGTTGGATGCACAGTCAATGGCAGGTGCTAGCACCTTTAGTTGCTCTTCACTCTCTTATGTACAAAAAATTCACTAAACTATGCTCTTTGTGGTATACTTTATCCCTGATAACCTGCTGACTCTTAGCCTACAATCTTTTTGATCTGATCTCTTTTGTACTTTCCTTCATCTAACCCTATGGATTCATGCTAAACTTCAGTAGTCTACTTTTTCCTTTCCATTTTTTTTCTAGGCCTCTAACTGAGGTGAAGCTTTTAAATTGTTCCCAACTTTGTGCAGTTCAACCAAATAACACCTTAGCTTATTCTCAGAAATCATGCATGCATATCTTAGTGTGATAGAATACAACTGAGTTTCTTGTGTAATCATCTATAGTTAGCATAACTGAACTACTTTGAGTTGAAAGAATGAATAAACATTTAAACAACTGAAATAATTATCACACAGATATGGCTATTGTAAAAATTGGTATTTAATAAAATTAATGTAACATATCAATGCAGAAGAAATAGCATTCAATAAACTGTCTTAAAACACCTTAGAATGATTTTATTGCATCATAGATAAGATCCTAATCTCATTTGTATAATGACTCTACATCTGCTAAATAATTAAATAAAAGCATATTGCATAAAAGATTGAAGACTCGATATGTTTACAGTGTTTCTAAAATCATTAAAAGTTTATTTTGAACTAAAAATAAACTAAAGAAATTAAAAGACAATGGCAAAGCTGACACACATTGTTATTTAGCGTGTCATGTTTTGTCCTATAAGCTTCCATGTCTTATTGCATTTAATATCCATTTAACATACCTAGGGATGAAGGAAATTCATGCTATTATTTGCATTTTATAAGTGAAATAAAAATGCCGAGAAAGGTTAAGTAATTGACCTATGGTTACCTGTTTTCAGAGTCAATATTCTTCCCTGCTAATTCAAAATCTTGTGCACTAAACCCCCAACTTGTGCAGTCATTTGAAATTTTAAACACAAACAACTTCTTATGTAAGAACAATGAAGGAAAAACATAGATGGAGGAAATGATGAGAAAATAAGTTTTTAGATACTGAAAAGGGCTTTTTTAAAATTTTTCTACAGATTCCCTGGTGTTTTTATTTTTGTTTTTTTTAAGAATACAAAACGTTAAGAGAAATAAAAAATATTAGAAACAATACAAAATTTCACTAAACAAAATAGTAGGGACTCAAAAATGGGTGCTGTATTGCATGATGCTATCTTCAAATGAGTTGTTCAGGCCACTAGATTGAAACTTCCAAGACTGGTTTAAAGAAAAGCAAAATGAAACAATAACAAAAATTTATAAGAAATTCAAAAGAAGAAAAAGAAAATAATCATTAACTGCTCCATTCAAAATACCAGCAGAAATTCGCAATACAATTATTCACACTATCCTGCATATATAGCTAACTATATCTTTTCCTTTCTTCCTTTTATACTTTTCCTCATCCCAGTTTTTCCTTGTCATTGAATGGCTTGTTAAAATTGATGAAGGATATCCAAATCTTTTAGAAAAAAGAAAGGATTGGTCTCTCTTTCTCTCTCTCGATATATATGTGTGTATATATATATATATATATATATATATATATATATTAGAAAATTACTGAAGGAAAATAATTTTAATCTGATTAATCAATAAAAATAAATATAATCATTTTATTGTAGGCATTATGAAACCAGTATTTCATCTATTTTCTTAGGAAAGACAATTGGTCATATACAAAATTTACAACAGTGATCACAATGATATTGAACTGATTCTTGTTTTTATGAAAACATGGTTAGCTTTGCCTTTCTAGTGTAATAAGTACAGATGTATATGGAGAGAAGTAAATAAAGAATCAAATGAAAAAGACCAAAAGCTACTAAGAACTACTGACAGTCATCTACTGAAAAAAGCAAAGGTTTTAATTGTCCATAAATCATATGTGTTTTTAATTTTACAGAGTTCTGAAGATGCTTTAAAGTTTTTCACCCCCAAAACAAACCAATGACCTTAAAGAGATGATAATGACCTTCTCCCTTTTGGACATGCCATTATACCACCCTCCACCACACCCACTGCTTTTGTTATAGTGGAACCTGGGTGACCTTCACTATACTGCTTGTGAATTGTTTGTTCCTTTTCCCTTTTCTTGATTTTGTAGCGACTTCTGTTTGGAAACTGTATTCCTTACAAAATAATAGGACAGAGACAGTTGAATGGCAGGGTTGAATATTGAAACGTATCTTCCAAAATCATTTAGCCATTGGCTATAAAATGGCAATAAGAGGAGCCCAGGTGCTAGGGTGGTTTTGGAATTGAAGTTCTTCATAAACTCCATTGCATCAACAAAGAGATTCAGGCAATGGAAACGGGAGAAAATTACACCTTGGTGCTATAAGAGCCACAGCATGAATACTTATGGACTGTGGAAATTGGTCTAGGAGCAGAATATATCAACACGCCCCCTAGCTAGCATTATGACAAAGGGATTTAATGAGCACCCAAGTGAACAGAGAATAGACCTAAGACAAGCATTATATTGAAATGCACATCCTTCCATTTCAGGAAGAGTAAAGTACCTAACAACAACCAAAATCAATAGCAGCTTTTAGAAGAAAATGTCCAGGACAGGGAAAGGAACATGTTATTATTTGATTTTATTATTTTTCAGCACTAAGGACTGAACACAGGACTTTCACACTTAGCTACATCCAGCCTATTTTTGTTTGGTTGTGTTTTTAATTTTGAAGTAGTATCTTGCTAAATCACTAAATTACCAATGCTATGCTCTCAGGTGGGATCCTCCTGCCTCAGCCTCTCAAAGTGCTGTAATTACAAGAATGTGTTGGACTGACGGGCACATCCAGCTAAGGACACATTATCCTAAAAGCTCTGGAATAAGAAGGCTCAGAGAAGGGATAACAATCCAGGAAACAAGAGAGACCAGTATCAAACAAGGCATTTCTTTCTTACTGTGCTCTGAATTTCAAACTGGTTTTGTTTGTTAGTATTTTATTGTTCATTTGTCTTTTTCTTTTTTTTCATTTTGGTCTGGTTTGGTTGGGAGTTTTTTGTGTGAGCGAGATAAGATCTCCTCATCTAGTTAAGATGACATTATTTATCTATTTATTTATTATTTTTGACGGAACCAGGAATTGAATTCAAGCACTTGCACTTGCCAGGGAAGTGCTTATTCCACTGAGCCATCTCCCTGGCCCCTAAGATGACCTTTAAACTCACTACATAGCCTAAATTAGCCTCAAATTTACAGTGATATTTCTGCCTTAGCCTACAGAGAGCTAGGATTACAAGCGTGTGTCCCCACTCCTGGTAAGATTCCTAACTTTAAATCAATGAAAATGATCTTCTTATGAAGAACTAAACTTGATATTAACTTTGATTTAAAATAAAGCTCTGACTTTGGCATTGTCAAATGCATTCTGTTTTTGCCAGCAGAGCAAAACATGAAACATGTAGGAAGATACACCCCAAATACATATATGCACCTCAAACTCAGCTCCACCTTCTGAGAAAAAAACTGGCTTGTGGAGGAGTTTTGTGACAGCTATCGGTAGTATGCACCATCGTGATTTATCTTCAGACCTTCAGGTAGCTCAGAGTTAACAGGGCCTGTTATGCTTGAACAGGAACTAGAAAGGAATGTATTTATGTGAATCTCCTCAGTTTAAGTACCTGTATTTAAATAAATTTTTAGATTAATACAGCCCTCAAAAATCTGTAAGCTAGATACAGCATTCATATTTAATTCTGTACTTTTTGAACAATAGCATAAAGACAAAGAAATGGAAATTATGATAGAAATGTAACTCCCAGTTCAGAATGGCAGCATGTATTTAATAGGAGGAAGCCTAAAAAATTTAGTTTATGACTAAATAAATGGTATTAATATGTAGCCCCTGACACAAGCACTATGATATGCCCATGATTGCAAATGGGAAAGTTAATCTGAAGAAATGTTACATAATTTGCTTAAATTCTCATATTTTATAAGTGGCAAATACAGCATAAACTTTTATCTAGAATACATGTTCCAACTTCCTATTGGGAAATAATAGGGGAAAGAAAAAAATGGAAGAAAGAGAAAAAATTTTGAAAAGATATGTCAATTTCAAGAACCAATGACATAAATTCAATCTAATATCAAATGGTTTATTACTTATTGAGCAAGAGGAATCCAAAAAGACAAATGCAGATATGCTACATTAAAAATAAAAGTTTTGAAACTTTATACAAAACAGAAACAAAATATCAATTATTAGAATAGCAGTAAAAAAAATCCTATGACAATGAAATAAAATAAAAATTAGTGTGTGTTGATGAGTGAAGCAACGCCTTCAAGAACAATGAGTTTAAATATTAAATTTTATGTTACATCCATCAACCAGCATAAATTATCCACTTTTCTCACACATTTAATTTGAAAAGCAAAACTAAAATAAGCAAAATAAATTCTTTTAAATATACCCCAATGAAACAAAGAAATCCAAATTCATACACACACATACGGAAACACACAGAAAGGCATGAAAGTACCATGAGAAACACTCATTCAGTGAAAACGAGGTGTAAATATGGGCTAAATGAAAATGTTGGAGAATAAAGAACAATTGATGCTCACTAGTAAAATAATTCCACTTGAAGTTTATCCTGCAACACATTATTTTTTCAAGAAAGAAATATACAAAAAGCAATTAAATTCCTCTAGGGAACATTAAACAGGTCAATTGTTCTGAGAAAATTATATTTTTATATTGACTGTGGTTAATAAAGTAAGATGGAGAGGTTTAGATATTTTATTAGTATCATGAATTAAATAATGTAGACAAAAAATATATTATTAAGCTAACAATTGTGGAAATAGTTTAATGGCTATAAACAACATACATCTTTTGAGACTGAAAAATAAAAAACAATTTACTCTGAATTAGACTGATGATTTACCGAACTAGATAAATAAAAATAATTAATAATGTATACTTCTGTTACAGACTTTGGTGAGGTAAGCGTAGAAGTTTTATTTCCTCTTACATCTTGTAAACTTTTTTGTGTTTATATGTGCATGCTATCCCTGTACATGAAAGTTGTCATTATTAAAAGATAATCAAAATGCTCAAAAAATTTTAAATGGGATATATAGCTTAGAAATCTCAGGAAAAGTTAAAATACAGCAAGTTTTTTGAGGAATGAGTTTTCTCTGCTACGTGTCAATTTGAAAAATATGAAATAATATCAGAAAATGCAAGAAGAACTTTCATTAAATCCACAGAATTAAAGGTAAATATACGATATGAATTCAATTCTGAGGGTAATGTTTGGAAATCATACAATGTCAGTTGTGCTTCACTTTAACCATCTGTCACTATTGTGCTAGGGTGACCTTCTTCAAACATAGAGGTGACTGGGCCAGATTTGATCCTTTGGGTGACATCCTAAGATCTCTTTATCATGTTCGTGTTCACAAGTCCACCTTTCAGCAGTCGCTGCACACCCGAGGCCTCCATGAAAATAAACAGCTTGCAGCTTCATGTGGTCCTGTGTGCTCAGGCTCCTTGTCCAGTTCTCTGCCTGAAACTTTAGCTAATCTTGAACATCACAAGCTGCAGAACTAGTAACAGTCCTTCAAAATCAACTTCTTTTTAATTAAATGTTTCATGATTCTTTTCTCTAAAAGAGATTAAACATTTATGTTTTTTTTTCTGAACTTTTCCACTAATCCCACCATTATATCCATTCTTGAATGCCTATTTTTGTCCCCTTCAAAATTGTATGTTAACCCAACTTCCAAGTTATGGTAATAGAATGGGGCACTGAGAGGAAATTGGGTCATGAGACTGAAGACTTCTTGAGTGGAGTGAATGTCTTTGTGACAGGTACATAGGCAGTTGGACCACCCACTTTCAGCCACCTGAGCAGCACGGGATACCAGAAGTCTGCAAGACCCAAGAGAGTGCGTAACTGAATCTGAACATATCAGCACCGTGGTCTTGGACTCCTATCTTTCAGAAATGTAAAAACTAAGTTTCTGCTGTTCATAAGCTATATGGTATTTTTTCATAGCAGCCAAAATGGACAATGAGAGCACATACACAATTCTGTTCCTTTTTCTTGATGTATGTCTGTTTTTCTCAAAAAAATGATATAGACCATCTAAGGTTATAAACCAGATTTTATTTATTATTGTATAATTTTATAATTTTACTAGAATTATCATTCAATAAAAATGAATAAACTATATAAACAAAATATTGCACAAATAAGATTGATTTTAAAGTATGAGTTTGTTAAAATATATAAGAAATATAAAAAGAACAGGAGACAAAATTTATTTGTAATATAAATACCAATTTGTAAAACATTTATAATTAGAATAAAGCCTGGAAGAAAATCTGTACAAATTGTCAAAATTTTCTCATTAAATCATTAGTTTGAATTAATTAATTTTCTCTCTTCTTTCTCCTTACAAACCTTCTGCCATATGTTTAAATTTTTTTTATAATCATCTTGATATATATGCATTCACATAGTGCCTATGTGTGTCAATTGTAAGAAAAAATAATAGGAATACATTTGAAACTCACAATCAAAGGGAATCCAAAGCTTCACACATGTATTTATGGGGTATTCCTTACACACACACACACACACACACACACACACACACACTTACACATCGTAATCATAATTCCTGTCCTATCTGTGAAAGAAGAGGTTTTGACTGGGAAGTTATAAAAATGGTGTACTTTCAACACCCAAGCCATAAACAACTCAAAGACAAGAACATATGAGCTACTTTTACACTTCTGATACTAGGCTGTATGGAGTCATGCTACTCAAATCTATGCTGAGTGACACCAGTAATTAATTCAGAGTCTTAGCATAGCTTTGTGAAATAAAGCAGGAAAAACTTCCCATAGCATTAGTAATGAGAAAACAAATTACTACTCTGGATTAATATTTTCTGGAAAGGAAACACAAGGTCAAGGGATGCTAGTTGGAGTACAATTTATACTTAACATTGTAACTTTATAAATATTCTTTATTTGTGTATTAGGTTAGAGACTAGATATATAAACATTAGTACCCAAATAGGTGAATTTGAGTACCAGCTCTGTATCTACATAACTGTGACTTTGGAGAAACTGAAATGTTTCTCTTAATGGATCAGTCTCATCAGCTGCAACCTGGAAGTGCTATTTATACAGTGCCTTCTGGATTAGTGGTATAAGAGCTTAGCTCAAAGACTGGTACATTTTATAATGTTACATGTTATGTGTAAATCACTATTGTGAAATTATTGTATCATCCTTTCACACTGGAGAACCTTTGAAACTAAATACATAATTTTTTTCTGTATTACACAGTAAAACCAATATTCAGAATTAAAATGCAAAGCATTTGCTCATGTCTCACAAGTGATGCTTTTTTGAGAACACTCTTTGAAAAATCAAAGAAACACCTATATTGAAGCCTTGCAGACCTGAAATCCTGATGAAGTAAGCATTTTCACACAGCTGAGTTAATAGCCAAATTTTCACTTCTGTCATCACAGTGTTCTTTTGGTTTCTATTCATTGTTAGTCAATATGTAACGAATGTTACTCTGCACAATGTAGGCTGCTTATTATTTTGGTTAATTATTGCACAGAACTATGATACTCCGTACAGTCATACCTTGAAGATCTAGTGAATTTCCTACTTTGGTCTTTCACTCAGAGACCCTAGCTTCTGTCCAAGTGTTTCTCTATAGTTGTGTCATCTCTTGCTCTTCTCGTTTGCCTGTTCTGCTAGCAATTATAGATCTCTCCTGGCTGTTGCATAATAATAACAGCTCCATTCTCCTGATAACTTTTATCCTAATTCTGTGGAATTGTCATAGATAAATATATATGACCAGGCTGATTATGATCACCTATACCACCAAAAACAGCAGAATCTGAGTGAAGGTCTGAAGGCAATGTTATGAAATTCATGAATTATATGCATAGATTTTGATATATCTGCTCTGATCTCCAAAGACCATTTGAGTCCTAACCTGTTCATCTATGTGGCTCGACAACATGCAATAAGGAATTTGGTTAATTCATTCATCTACATTACATTTGTGACTTGCAACATTAGAGCTCAAGGTGGAGAATGATTATTTTGAAGTAGAAAAAAAAAGTACAAACTACACAGTATGAAGACTGATCTGAGCTTTTGTGCTGGGGCCTAGGCAAAGCCACTTGTTAACACAATGTTAAATTAGTAAGTTTCTTACTTAGTTACAGCTTCACAAACTTTACTTATGCTTTTTTCCACCAGCAGTGGTATTATGAGGAAGCTGAACTAAATGTTTCAACCATTTATCTGAGAATAATCTTTTAAAATGCTCATCCCAAAACACAAAGCATGAAACCCACAATAAAATGTGATTCTTTCCTTGAAAGCTAATATAGTGCTTACTTAGAAAATAAACTATTAAAATTTTTCTAAACTCTTTTCCTAAATATTTGAACGTTGTCTATTTCTTCAGGCATTGGCTAGACTCTGAAATTTTCAACATCATGGAACAATTGGAACACTAATTCTTTATATTGTTTATATTTCATCTCTGCCAAATTTCTTTTGCTAATATTCCCAAAAGACCAAGCAAAAACCAATGAAACACATACAAAGATTAGTATTTGGTTTTCTTTTTCTTTTTTTGGTATGAAGGATCGAACTCAGTACCTTGCACTTGTCAGGCAGGTGCTTATGTCACTCAACTACCTCACCAGCCCAATCATTAGTAATTGAATATATATTTATGTCTGGAAGTCCTCCTGAAATTTCTTTCAATCCTAATGATTTACTTTCAGGAATAAGGTGCCCCATATTATGTTAAAATTCCAAGAAATTGTGAAATTGAATATTTAAAAAAATTTATATATTTTTATTTTATTATTATATTACTTTTACTTTTTAGGGAAGGGTCTACAGGATGTTCAGGGCATCACTACTACATTGGACTCGTAGCGATCCGCCTGTTTAGAGCTTCCCAAGGGCTGTGATAACAGGCGCGCACCACCACACCCAGTTTCAATTGCCATCTCAGTGTGCTCCATGGGCAGGGCCAGCACAGCAGGCCCAGGAATCGAACCCTCAGCCCCTCTACCAGCTTGCAGGTTCTTCAAACCACTGAACTACTTGGCTGGCTCTAATATTTTTTATTTTTAATAAAAAATCTTTTCCATAATTGTTGCTAGGCTTTTACCTCAATAAACTTTGGCTTATATAACATTATCACCTTGTATATTCTAATGTCTTATTAATCTTTGTGTGAACTCTAATCCCCCCACATACCACTATTTACATTATTTATTCCTTATTAAAGCTTTTCTTTGAAAATTAATTATTCACCCTCCATAATATCTTTTTTGTACTATTCAGCTAAATGAAATTTTTTTAATTTATTTATGTTTTACCCTTCTAGAAAGTCTTTGTTTAACCTCATTTGATTTTTATTTTTTGCATATAATTATAGACTACTTATGCTACTTATGCTTTCCAATAATACGCTTTCTTTTGACATTATCTGTCTTTGTTTAGTCATTTATTTATTTATTCATTTGTTTGTTTGTTTAGTACAGGGTTTCATTCTGCAGCTCAGATTCATAGTGTTCCTCCACAGCACTGGGATTACAGGGGTGGGTCACCAAAAGTACAGTTTCAGGGGCCCACACAGCACGTCCAGGTTCTGGGGCAAGGGGCAGGATGGGAATTGAGCCCACGCACTTGTCAGGCAAGGGCTTAGATTGCTGAACTATCTTCCCTGCCCATCTGTCTTATAAAAAGTGAGATGGATTTCTTATCGACATGATCTTTTCTCTTTAATATTATCTCCTCTGAATGACATGTACATTAAATCTCATATTTTTTGTATGTTTTATTCAGTACATGATAGAATAACTTGGAAGAAAATGTGTGTTTTATATTTTTATTTAACTGTTACTTAGCTATTTGGCTATACTTCGTGAATATTAGAGTATGAAGAGATATTACAAGTCATCAGCTCTAAACTTCTCATTTAAGCCTAGGAGGACATTTAAGCCTAGAAAAGTTAGGAAACTCAGACAGAAGTCTGAGGAGCAGATCACTCCATTTCCATTGGCTTTGGAGCCCTATAACAGGTTGTCCTCTCATAAACAATCTATTTTAGCAAATCCATACACCATGCCTGAGATTTGAGTGAACTGCTATACTCTTGTTTGGCAGTTGTACTGGAGCAAGATGTTGAATGTCTAACTAAAGTAGCAGAACACCTCTGCAAAAGAGTCATAACAGTACTGGGGTCTCCTGTGTTCTACTTCACAGTGCCATCTACTAAGCTACTCGGCAGCCTTGTGAGAACAAATCCTGTCTTCCCTAGAGGTTAAATAATTCCCTAATGGTAACTTAGTCACTTAGGAATCTCATTAACTCTAGGCCTCTTGGGTGTCATTACTTTGAAATAATGTTTCTAGGCCATTGGCTATGATGATAGAACACTGCACTAAACAATCCCCTAGTGGCCCAAAAGAACTAATCTACCTTTCATAATGTTAAACTTGCTGCAAAGATGGAGATGTTCCCAATATTTCCTTTTCCCTACAGAACATTTTAACATTTACTAAGGTTATCTGGCCAAGGATAGCTACCTATAAAATTATCTTTATCTTGCCTTAGAGATCTTCTTTTTGCTTTTAGAGATTCCTCTTCTAGCCATTGCCCATCTCTCTGGTATATAATCTATCAGGAACCTCAAGTTCTCAAGCTATTTTCAGGTATTCATTTTGTTGCATCTCTAAAACCTGTACTACTGGCTAGGATTTTGATATCTGAATCCCAAATATGTTCCTCCTCTATTACAGAATACATGAATTACACTAACATTGTAAAAGTCTATACTCTTTCTTTTAGGTAGGGGAAAATGAGTAAAATTATGTTATTAATAGATAAAAATAAATTTTATCTATTAGTTCTAAGACACTTTAAAACAAGATAATTTTATTCAATTTGATAAAAATCATAGTGGTTGTTTAAAAATGTTTATTACAGTAAAAGTCATATTCCATCTTGGAATCAAAACATTCTGCAATGCTTAGAATACACATGCTATCATTTTTAGCAATTTGTTTTTGGAGTAATAAGAGTTTTTAAAAATTTAAACAATCACCATATTTTTCTTTCATTAGGCCAAGGAATATACTGACACATAAGAAATTCAAAAGGTATAAAAGTTGATATGGTAAAATAGGTCTCTCTCATCTATCCTTTTATTAAAATGCTAACTTACATAAACACACTTTTCTATATCTTTCTATTTCATATAAAAATACAGACTTGGAATTCTGTTTCAATGCATTCAGTATAGTAGTATTCCTTAACAGATGTATAGTTCTCCATTGCATGGATGTACCATAATTTATCTAACCAGTGTTAGTTGCAGGCAAGTAGGGATTTTCTCCTACAATATCCTTTACTGCAAACAATGATACACCATTTCATTAAAATCAGTCTTTGTGTATATGAATGAGTATATATGTATAATAAATTTCTAGAAATGGAATTGCTGACACATAGAAGATGTGCATTTTTTACTGATACTGTGTGATAGAAACATACACTTAGTATTTAAACTTTTAACTTTTTTGTATTAAAAGGTGTTTCTATTTATCCCTCTCTTAATATTCTTTCTTACCTTAAACACATTTCTCCCATCATTCTTGCCATTTCCTGAAGCATTCTTCTTTCTTGTCACTGTGCTGCCGTGACTCCCCCAGGGTCCTGCATGGATTAAAAATGCTTATCTAATTTAGTCATTTTAATCTTATAGCCAGGAGAATAGCAGTCCAGTGGTGCCAGACCTAGGAAGTAAGAAGGGTGGGGATGCGCTGCAAGGGTTTTGAGTGCCTTTCTGCTGGATGGCGCTCAGCAGTGACCATCTCCATAGATCTTAGTGCACTTCATAGAAACACTCATGGCAGAGGACTTGCAGAAATGCTTTTCAAAGGGACGATAATGGTAGTGTGAGTATTTCAAACTGACAGGGAATACTTTGGATGGCTGAATGGCAATATGATTTTACTATAACAAATTTTTTAAAAATTAATCATTCATCAGATATTTTGATCACCTCTTGCAGATATGAATAGAAGGCCAACTGTGGCATGTATAATAATTTTATTGGCTTTATAATATGTTACTATACTTCAGTGTTGGCGGATTTAAGGGGTCGAATCAATTTCATATGGATACAGTTGACTCATGGAGTTAAGACTTAACATTATGACTACAAGACCAAGGAACCAAGGACCTTCTCTCCTATTAGTTATGGTGTCAAATTGGGACAAAGCATTTTCTATGAACCCACAAAAATAACTGATTTGTGATTACAACTGCGACTGTTGTAAAGTCAGGCTTGAAAGAAAGAGAAACATGAAGCACCGATGAACATTAATGGAATAGAAAAATGAAAATGAAAAAAGAATAGGAAGAGGTGAGATTAAATGGTCCAGCTCCAAGCCAGTGTGATCCTGACAGTAGTGCCAGACATGCTGATGAGGAGGTATAAAGTCTATCAACCTAAAATGAATTTCAGCTTTGACACAACAGTCCTTGTGGTTCTTTTGGGCTGGTTATTCAGGATGTTTATCTATTATTTATTTATAGGTTTAACTTTGGAAATATTTATGAGGGAGCTGAGTTACAATCCTAGCTGACTGTTTTATCCCTTCCTTTCTGGCATTTCTGCCTTTTCTTTCCTCTGTCTCTATGTGACTCCTCTGTCCCTGTCCTTCTTTCATTCTTTCTGGGTCAGTCTCATGTTGGATTATTTCATTTGAATCAATGGAGATAAGAGTAGCAAGGGAAAACTGTCTCAAAGATACTCCTTTTATATTAAAAAAAATAGGATAAGCTGATTTTTTTTTCCAATAAATAAAGAGAGATGCCCAGCCCAACGTAATAGACGTTAGAGCCTCATAAACCACAGTACCACCCAAGATGTTAACAAGCTGGCATGTTTTGAGCATCAAAGATAGAGAGGAAACTGTGTTTACATGTTTGGCACAAAAACTAATGAGGAAAGTCAATTGGCCTTTTGTCTTGAGGGTCTGAAGCGCCGAGCTCTAATGTTTGGTTTCTTCGTTGGCACTTGTTCAAGTAATCACTCGTGGCCTGACAAAGCAGCACTTGTGTTTTATTAGTGGCCATGCTGAACTCCCCGCTTGGGCTGTGTTGTCTCTCAATAGAGTGCTGCAGCAGAGGGCACACTTATTTGAAAACACTAAATCAGGGCATGATGATCTTTGCTCGACCAGAGCAGCTCAGTGAACAACAAAAAATGTTCAGGGTCCTGTTCTTTTGTTTGGAGTGGGACAGAGGCAATGGGGGTGGAGGGGATAGAACCCAGTGTCTGTAGCTGAGTAATTTGGAAACAGTAGCAACAAAACTCTTTCACAAAATAAATCTTTATGCCCTCTAGTCATAGATGTCACATTGCCATCTGAAGCTGGCGTAATACACCACATGCCGTAAGTCATGAGGGGCTGGACTCAGACTACAATGGCAAAAATACTGTTGTTGTTTGTATGCCGAGGTGACCCCAAAAGTCTTTCCCCTTTTGGATTTCTAAGGTGTCATAAAAGAATAATCGAGTGACTCCTAGAAGAAGCTGACTTTCTGCTTCTGCAAATGTAGTCAAGTAGAGAAGCAAATAGGTCAAAGTAATGTTTTCATTAGGATTTTCTCTACTCTTCTTCCTGCTTTTCTCAGTCCCTTATACCCTCTACTACTTCACTCCCTCCTTCTTTTGATTTTTTCCCTCCTTTCCTCCCTCTTTATCATCCTTTCTCCTTCCTTTTTTCTTCTTTCTTTCTTTCCTTCTTCCCTGCCTTCCTTCCTTTTCTTCTGCATCAATTTAGAAATAGAAATACTTTCAGCTGCCCTGGAATTTTTATCTGTACCACTGAACAAGAAAGTATCCAAACATTTGGCTGCTAATTTCAAAGTTCTGAACCAGAATGAGAACTCAAAAATCTGGTTGCAAACAACATTTTTAAGTGACAGTTTTGGCAGTTTTACCTACAGATTCAGTAAAAATAAAACCTAGAACAGTTTGTTCTTAAACTATTTCTAGTACCAGTTCTGTGAAGAAAGCACTGAACTACACATAATTAAGTTTATTTTTTAAGTGACTGAAATTTTACATGCTCAAAATGAGAATTTGGGATAGGTTGAGATATATCCTTCCCTTTGCCAAATCCTTGAAGTTTACTCTGGCTGGGTGCCTCCTATCCGATCTTCCCTATGAACAGTGCAAGTGTGCATTCTCCCTGTATTTGCTGCCTCGGAAGAAGTCTGAGTGAAGCCTAGGTTGAGAAGATAAAAATATGCTAAGTGAGGCTTAGGTTTATTATTCAGGAAATCACATGGCAAAAAGTTAAAGTGCAGAATATACAGAATTTACTTACCTAGGGCTCAATGTGTTCGAATATGTCTGATATGCAGCATTTTCTTAACCAATTACTATTTAAATGTTTAGTTTTTTTTTTTTAAAAAAAGACGATGCTGACCCCAGAAAAGCAGCAGTTTTGTAATAAGCTTTTCAAACTTTCATTGTTCTGAAAGAAAAAAAAAAAACACCATTAATTTTACATGTAGGTTACATAATTCTAAATTCCTATTTCTGTTGGTAATATTATTTACTTTAGTGTAATGAACATGGCATGCCAGAAGCACGAACGACCTGTTGGAGGTGGTAGAATAAATTGACATGAGCAAGCTTTCCAGGAAAAACAATGTGGTAAAGATACTGCCTTGGGCTCAAGACTCCTGGCTTTTGGCAAAAGAAGTCTGGTAGGTAATATTCACAGCCTTGATCATCCTAGGAATGCAAAATATTTAAATAGTATCCTTTTCTTTTTAAAAACTTTCTTTCTGTCTCTTTCTTTCTTTCTTTCTTTCTTTCTTTCTTTCTTTCTTTCTTTCTTTCTTTCTTTCTTTCTTTCTTTCTTTCTTTCCAAATACATATTTTTATTCCTGTCCTTGGGATCTTGGGAGATATAGTGGACAGAGAAATAAGCTGCATAAGCCCCCTGCACCCACCTCCTTCCGATTCCTCGTGCCCCCCACCCTCACACACCCATATCCCAGTACGGTTTCTTCCGGCAGGCTGCTAAGGCCTTGCAGCTCACGTCAGAGCTCAGATTGCTGTGTGCTCAGCGAGGGATGGGTGCTGGTGGGGGCGGGAAAGAGAAACAACACAGCTATTTCTGCACGGAGGAGCTGTCCACACCCTGGGATCAGGATGGATGTGCTTCCGCATCAGAGAACTGGTTCGCTCCGTTCATCTAGCATCCTTTCTTAAGGAAGCCTGCTGCCAGGCACAGAGACCCCTCCTCTCCATCCTATCTTCTAGGGATGGTTCATTCAGGATGTTTCAAAGTGAAAGTTAAAAGAGAACCACCATTATGGTCTCTTAAAAAAGAAAGTCCTTGGGTTAAATGTTTATCTTTCCTGGGAAGAATCTTCAGTTTTAATTCATGCAGAACATTTTCGAAATGTCATGAACAAATTTGTTTGCCACGTAGAGTGGTAAAATTGTGTTTATGTGTATATATACACATATATGTGTATATAAGTACATTTAAATCTTTTACAAAGCCTGTTTTATATAGCATAATATATACTATATACTTTAGAATCATTTTATTTGTATGCTGCGGAATCAATGTTAATAACTAAACAAACCTTATACATTTATGCTTTAATCATGGGTGTAGGGCTTCGATTACCAGATATATAACAAGGATTAAATACAACTAAATAGAATAACACAAGAATATATTAACCAATGTGAATTTCACTGTACAGATCAATCTCATAGAATAAAAAATAATGACTGGGTGCTTTAGTGTCCCTGTTTTGGTACAGCCACTCTATTATACCTGAGGGATCCCCTAGGGATGACAAAGTTTAGTGCTGATGTACTAAAAGAGTTAGATAAAGGCAATGCATTTAAACAGAGTGCTCCTAACAGACCTCAGAAGTAACCTAAGGAAAATGCTGTGGAAACAAAGCAAAGGGGAGGCAAAGGGAAAGCAGGGAGGAAAGCTTGGGTAATTTTCTGCCAGAGATGGAGCATTTTCAAGAAAATTGTTCAAATTATAAAATTAAAGTGGTTCAGAGCCAAGCACCAAGTTAGAATTCTATTATGAAAACTGATCCCCAAATGATGAGAAAGAAAATATTTTTATCTATCTATCTATCTATCTATCTATCTATCTATCTATCTATCATCTATCTATCATCTATATCATCAATCCAGTGCCAAGGAATTACTACATTTTAATAATTTTTTGTATTAGATGTGTTTTATAGTTACAACAGATTTAATCAGAAATCAGTGATGCATGCAGGCCCCAAAAATAGATTGTACATTTCAAAGAAATCCAAAGGTTTAGTAAACAATTTCAGTCTATTTTTTTTTACGACTATTACTTTCTTGTCTATCATTTTAAAGACACTAAAAACACTATGCATTCAGGGATCATTTGTACAGCTAGATTAAAGACACAAAAGGTAAACAAATACTTCAAAATACTAAATGCTATTTAAACAGAGCCTGAAGATATTGATAACATCAATTCTGCAAATAAGAGTTGTTCTTTAATTTGTAAATTATGATTTTTTAAGCACTTAGTGGTAGCAAATGAATATCATTCGACACTTGTCAGAATACTAACCAACAATATCTATTGCCTAATTTGCAAAGAAAATGGCTTAAAAATAGAGTTGACATTACTCTAGCTGTAATGAAATAGAATACCACAATTAAATAAGTCAGCCACTTGGTGACATTGATATTAGTATTGTATAGAAGCCTGAAGACTATTTCACAAAAATCATTCAATTTAAACCCTTAACAGACTAAATTTTCAAATAACCTTGGCTCCTTCAGAGCACTTGCAAAGGCAAGTTATATTTCTAGGACAAAGTTACAGATTACAACATGTTTCTATAACTAAGTTTGACATTTATGAACTGTCAGTTCTCTCAGTACAAATTCAGAAACTATTACCAGAGATTTTCATTAAAATTTAAATTCTATAAATAACAAATAATGATATATTTTACTTTTTAAAATAGAAAAATGATAAAATATTTATCATTTCCTTTTGATGAATTCTTCATAAAGGCTTCAATATTATTTTATTATGATACCCAAATAGGAGCAATAAATTTCTCTCTACTATATCTGTCCTGTTACATGGTTTCCAATTATATTTTCAGCTACTATTTTTGATATGATGCTATTTTGTATTATTTATATTCTTAAGACTTACAGATTACTTTTTAAATTAAGGGATATGCCATACAACGTGTCATCATCTTTTTATATATTTGATTTTTCTTTATCAAAAAATGTTTTATTGCTTAGCTGAATATAAAGCAGGTAGATGTGTAACATTAGTAATATAAATAAAAATAAACAAAATGATCCTACTGAAGTACAACAATATGAAAGCACAAGTATTTTTGAAACTATTCAAAGAAATTATCTTACAGTCCTTTTTGTAGTTAGTAGAACATAGCAATATAGCTCTAAGGTCATTTGAGTCCTTTCCTTAATTGAAGAACTGGTGGTTAAAATAGATCTTGAAGACGTCATACAGTTGTCTCAATGGGGCAGAATTTTTTTACCTTCAGAATTATTCATAAGCCTCCAACATTGCCCTGTGTTTTAGGCATGTCTTTGAAGTCTTTGACTTGATCCAGTGTTTACAAGCTTCTCTCTGCATGAATGGGGTCATTTTGCTACCTTACAACATCTCCCATCTCTACAAAATATAATTATGTATAAATACTTATGTGATTCATTTTAGCCCTTTAGGCCTAAAAAGTATTGTTTGACTCAGCATTTCAGGAACTAGCAAATAGAGTAAAAATTTAAATTTTTCTAGGTTGGCTTTTCAAATCTCTAATACAATATTTCTTTAGAAAATATAATGGTTTTACTAAACATCCAAAAGAGTATTTAGGTATTTCAATCATGTAAATAGAGGATAGACTTTCATATCTCTAATTTTCAATGTTACCAAGGGTTCTACTGAGTTGTGAGATAAGGCAAATGGGCCAAAGCTTCAAGCCAGGCTTCTGCAGAAAAAAATCAGAGTCCTGCAAGTTTGATTAAGCTAGCTAATTTTCAGTCAAACAAGCTAATTTCCAGACAGATTCTTCTGATGTTTTCCCTCTGTTTGTAATTTGCATCATTAAATAGCTTGGTGTTTCAAAGCAGACACTGCACTAAGGTCATGGGGTTTTGTATTAAATAGCAAGCACCTCTATTTTTTTTTTAAAGAAAGGGGCAGAGAGCAGCTGATCTGGCAATAGCATGATTTTCTTTTTTCCTTAGTGGAAAGAGGCTCAAGTGTCTTGTGGATCACATAAATTTACTTTGGTTTGGAGAATAGCTTTCCTCGGTGTCTTTGTGCTCCAGAAAGCAGCTCAGGATCACAGGTGGCCTTGATTATCAGGATTTTTTTTAATGGTGTACCCCTCCCTTTCCTAGAACAGCAGGACATCTTCCTGACATGAATATCTCATTTGACATGGCACAGAATTCAAAAATCTTAAAGAGATATCCAAAACCTAAATTTAAAAATCTGCTGTTAAACTTCAAAGGATAAAATTGGTTCACAATCATTACCGATACTACAAAAGGTTTATCGGGACAGATATGTAGAGTTACGGCCTCTCATGGCCAAATTTTCCTAGAAGGTTTTCAAAGGACTGCTTATAAAATGATGTGCTTAATTCAGAGAAAGCAAGCAAACACTTCTTCACTCTCCCATCTACCTCTCCAGAACAAAATAATTTCTCTTTGTCTCTCTGGTCACAGGAATGTGTACTGAGACTGTTGGCACCCTGGAGCACTGTGTCTGTCCTACAAGCTGATGCTGGTGCTAGTATTAAAAAATCTTCCATTATATTACTCCAAGGCATTCATATTAATATGCCTGAGTCAAATTACTCTTTTTATTCTGCTGGGGGAAGAAAGACCATAAAATGCTCTCTGAATCTATAAGGATAAACTCATTGGCACAAATAGGAATTTTTCTCTCAGGTGACAGCAGTCTTGTCCTGAAACATGTCCTAATAGCTACAAAGAGTTTCTTTGCAAACACCATATTTTGTCATTGAATCATCCTTACCACATCCCACATTCCTGAACCTTTCCATACTGGTATTCCCGGGGCTTTCAAGATGGCTTAGAAGAACGACTGTCATCCTTAGCAAAGAAATGCAATAGATATTTGCTGTGGGGCAAGACCCAGTTCAATCTTCTGTATCTCTGGCTTTCTATTTTGACTTACGTTGTTTTCAGTACAAGTACATTTTAGGAAATACTACCTTTCTTATCTGTATTATGAAAAAATATCCTTGAAGATTTATTCTCCTGAAAATTCTGAGTCTAGAAATACATGATGCATTAGGGTTCCACTAACACCTATGAAAGCCTTTGTCAGCCAATATCAGGGCCTTAATGTGTAAATGGCATATATGAAATTATCTCTGTTCTTTCATTGATATTAGACTTAGGAATATTCCTCTTTCAGTAATATATATATATATATTACTGAAAGATATATATTATTATATGTATATATATATATTACTGAAAGATATATATATTATTATATGTTATATATATATATATATATATATATATATTATTTTTTTTGCATAACTAGGGATTGAATTTAGACCCTTGCACTTGCCAGTTAAGCACTTATTCCACTGAGCCATCTCCCTGGTCCCAGGTCAGTAATATTTTTTTAAAGCTCGGTTTAACTAATATTGATCCTCTATCTTGGATTTCTCAGCAATTGGATTCTGACTTTCCTTTCAGGTTTAGACCTTCGTATCTGCTACTTCTCTCAGCACAGTGTCCACAGCTGTAGGCAAGGGGTCATCCAAAGGTAAAACTTTGCGTGGTGTTTAGTGCATCTGTTGAACTATAGCACATGGAAGCAAACTACCTGTTCCCACACCCCCGAACTCTATCACAGCATTCTGTCAAAATCTTTTAATTACTTTGCAAACTCATTATTGGAAGAAATGCCTGAAATTGCTAAAGATAACTCCAAAGAAGACAAAAATGCTAGGAAGATCTATTAGAAGACTGAATTTGAATGAGAAATAAAAACCGTGTGTTAATCTCTAACCAGGATATACAAACACTTAGGTACAAAAACTTCTAATCTATTTCAATAGGTAGATTCTCATAAATATGTTCTTTATTCCACTTTGACAATGTTGGAAAAATGGAAGCAGATTTTAAAAACAAAATCTATCTTTACATGTCTAGTTATATCTTCTCAGAATGTGAAAATTCTTTAATAAAATGAAATAAGAAAGGTTCTTTTGAGTGCATTCTGATGTGTGCAAACATGACATATTTAATTAGTATTATATTCCACCTTTTTAAAGACTTCCAAGACTTGAGACATGGTAATTACCTTTTACAACTTACAGCTGCTAAACTTCTCAAGCAACCATAACCGAAGACCACAAATGAGTAGTTCTCAGAATGAAGCATAATGTACAAACATATAGGTCACAGATTAACTAAACTTAAGCTTACTGTTTGCATACTTATTCATGAAATAAGAGTGTTGTCACCTATAATTTAAGTTTGTCTGACTAAAAGTAAATATAAGAAACAAACTGTTGCATCAAATAGATGATATGATTTCTAGTAGTCAGCAGATGTATTCGTGAGGGCATTCTGTGTATCCACTGCAATTTGTCTGAAGAGAGTCACTAGACTTTTATTTTTCATTGAGAAAACTAGTTAGCCTTCAAAAAGCATTTGTTTTGGCCTAGACTCTATCAGGCTGCACAGAATTTTCAAAGTAGCACAATGTTGTAAAAAATGCCTTTTTAATCAGATTACCCTTGGCGGACGTCCCGAACCCGGGCTGAAGTGCAGTGCTTGTGGGTTCTCAACAGCTTACACTAAGCCTGCACCATGGAAATAATCTATTCTTAAAACCCAGGAAACAAATCGACTGCACTAAGGCCATAAGTCGCTGTCATTAGGGGGTGATTAGGCTAAACATTTTTATACACTCTACTAGCCCCAGTTCAGATTATAGACTTCTGACACACAGGAAGAAAGGTGCTTCAGGTGAGTGTTCAGAACAACCACATGGAAAAGTTAATAAATTTAAATGGACAGAACAGTAAAACGAAGATTTGAAAAGCAGTTGTTTCAACTTTAACTTGCTAATACCTAAAGCAGGATTTTCAGGAATGAAAAAATGTAGAGTTTACACACACACACACACACACACACACACACACACACACACACACACTTTTTTTTCTGTTCTAAACCAGTGGCTTTTTTCAAGGCTTCATGCATCATATATCCTATCACTTATTTTAGGCTAACATTTTTTCTTGTGTCATATGCTTTATATAGGAAATCCATAGGGACTGAGTAAAAAAATATTGTTTTTATAATTTATCATTACAGACCATACCATCCATCTTCCTTTAACAGAGATGCTTAGTTCTGAGCATTTCATGACCATCTTCATATTATATTGTGGACTATGAGAGAGAGTTTCAGTTTGTCCTCAAATGTGGCTACCTCCTTTAGTCCCATAAATCACTCCCACAGCGCACACCCTGATAGACCACTCTCCGCTACTAGAAGGCTTACAGTCCTACAGTATATTGCTTGTTTCATTGCATTTTGACAAAGTTTATACTGATTAATTAAGTCTTACTCTTGAGTTTCTTAGCTTCGTATCTATTTTTAGGGTTTTTTTTTCCTCAATTTTTTGTATTTCATTTCTGAACAATATATGTGAAAAAACAGCAACATGTTAAAAATGTAGAAAACATTGTTTCTTTAATTAAAGGGGCTGAATATATGCTGCTAACAGTAGATAAGAAGTATTTATTTTTTTTCCTATAGACTGGGAAAAAAAATGGATTTAAGACTGGACTGTTCCATCAATCCAAATCTCTGGTTTGAGCAACGTCTGATTCCTTCTTTGGACATTCTGCTGAGACTTTCATTTCTAATTTATGAAATATTTCATTAATCCTCAATCTGTTAGCTCTTTTCTGACAACAATTGAGGCTGACAGACAAAAGATTAATATTTATTAAATACGTTATACTTCAGAAGTTTTAGAAATGTACTGTTCCTATTAGCCCCCATTTCTCTGAATTCTAAACAAACTTCACCCTTTCTAATTTCCCCAGACAGTTTGTAGATAACACAGAAAAACATTTTTTAAATACCAAATGTACAACACTGGATCTGAATACAACACACAGGAAAAGAATCCAACTACAGCTGTCCTTGTGCAGAATCGCTAACATTCACATGAAAAGCGTCTCCTGCACCAAACATTTCAAGCATATATTTTTGTATGCTCTTCTTCCTCATCCTCCAGGCGCACCCCCCTCCATTTTTTCAATCTCATGAATAATTCATAAACTGATAAATATGCAATTTCAAAAAGTGCAGACAAGGCAGCAGTGCATTAAAAAAAAGAAAAGAAAAGAGCATGTGCTTTTTACACACAAGTCCTATGCTGCACTTTACGGATGACAAATTTTCTAGTATTCATGTCCTGCATTGTGTGTGTGATAGGAGTGTGACTGTATTTCTGGTCAGTTACCTTGCTAGACATGTTATGAATTGTTTGAAGAAGACTGTATTACACAAAACAATAAACATTTAAAGAAATGAAGTTAGCAGTGTTTCAGAACTCAGGGCTCCACCTGAATGAATTTCTGAATAAGTAGGGCAAATTTTCACTCTGGCTACAAGATCAAGAGTGTGCAGGTCTGACATATAGGGTAATTCTCTAGTGACAATACCATATAGGTCTCAAGCGCCTAAGATTTCTGTTAAGTAAGAGTCATTTATTTGGCTTCCCAGGAACATCCTTCAGAGGCCAGTTTCAGCAGTAAAGAGTTCGCCTGAGCTTTTAAACAGGTAAAATCACCCATCTCAGAGTCCGTATACAGAGCAAAGCGAGAACCTCCATTTTATGGGCTAATTGCTTGATTACCAGCCTGAAACAAAATGGAGGCAAGACCTTTTTAAAGCATTTCAGGGCTGATGTATCAGAGGGAAGTGAAAAATGTATTAAAAGGGATAAAACATTCCTCAAAGAACCTCTGGCATCTAATCAGATAAATATTAAATGTAATATAATATGTATAGGTTGCATGGTATTTATATACTGAAAATAGAGCTAAGAATAAAGTACTTACTGAAAGAGAGGTATTCTAGTTTAGCAACAGTTAAGTTTAAAAAAAGAAACCTGCTTTTAGTGTTAAATGTAACCTTTCAAATGAACACTTAAATTGGAAAACACCGTGGGTAAGAAATAGACCACAGCATTTAATTTGGACTGGCTAGTTGGAAGCCTATATTTACTGTACTATAATTTCAAATTTAATTAAGTCACACTGCTGACGCCAGTAGCATCAACACAGTAAAGATGATTAATTGCATGTGTAAATGAAATATAAACAGCCCTAAAAGTAACATTAATGCAGAATCTTGCACACAAAAATGGTATGATCGATTTAAGTGTAAGTGCCTACCTACATCTTTGAAACACATGCCAGAATTGGAATGAGGGTCCTGCATTGAATGCAATAACTGTAACAAAAACATAACCTTTTATAGGTCATTATTTTTCTGAGACATATATCCAGCCTCCCCTTTTTCTCTCCTCCCCATATCTCAACCTGCAACATGATTTGTTATCTTATAGAAGAATTTTCACACAATACGCATTGTCATCCTATGGATTGGCTATCAGTACACAAACATGAGCTGACACTCTGCCATGGTGGGACAGGGCTGTCACAATAAGGCAGCTGGACTGTTATATATTCACTTTGCTTTCCATTGTACTTCCATTCACAGCAGCGGTGGTACAAAGGGCCTGACAGAACTAACCACGGATTGTCACCTTGATTTGTCCAGTCCCACAGATATGCAGAAATGAATTACATTCTCCTACGTACGAACATAACACAGAGGCTACTAAGCTTGCAAGCAGCATCCTCCAAACCACATTATCTGAGAAAGATCAAGCCTCTTCCTAGATACTACATGCTGCCTTGCTCTCTAGGTAAGGCAGAGCAGAAGGAACCATCAGATCAGTGAAGACAAAAAGACTTTCTTTCAATAACATATTCTTGACATTACAAACTAAACACTTTCTGATTGAGAGATACAGAACTTGTATTCCATTAAGCTTTTAATTTTTCATAAGTCCTTGCACAATGATTCAAAATGTGAACATACATATGCTTGAAAAGAATAAGCTATGTTAAATCTAGTAAATAGAGATGTTGCTTTTACACTAAAAATCACAATAAATTGAATTGTTTACCTAAAAATTAGAAGATGAATAACTTCTCAAGGTATGTGATAATTTCGTTCTCAGTAATCTCAAGTCTTATCTTGTTTAAATTGCACTAAATGTTAAAGCTCTAAGCCTGAAAGTACCCCAAATTATTGGTTGCTAATGAGAAAATTCACTGGACCCTTTTTATGCTAGTTGTTTAATTTACTGCTTTTTCTGACAAGGTGTTTATATGTCCTTAAGATCTAGGGCAGCTTTAATGCCAACATATAGATAAATGCAGTTGACAAGGTTGGGTGTTTGCTTTTTTATGAAAATGCCATCAAACCAAAGGAAATGAGAAAATATTTTTCTTCCAGCTTTCTGAGTGAAGAAACAAGAACATTTCTCCATGAATCAAGAAAGAGTTACCTTAATAAAAATAAAATCCCAAACCTAATACAGATCATACACTTGTACACACATTGACACCCCCCACACCATCTCTTAAAATTCTTAGCATATTTATCACAATGCTGTGTGCTTGCTGATTTTTCAAAAATTTTTGTAAAATCACAGCTTTATGCGTAGGAACTACTTGAGACTCATGATATGATTTACAGTTTGTCTTATTATTACTTTTAATGTTACCTCAACATAAAGTTCAGGATATTTATCTCTGAAGAAAAGCCCTTAGAAATTCTCTCTCTCTCTCTCCTCTCTCTCTCTCTCTCTCTCTCACTCTCTAATATAAAATACCATTAATCTGAAGAGGGTGATTTAAAAGAACCGAGTATTGTAATTTTTCTGAGGACACAATATTTAAAATCGCCTTGCTAGGGATACCTTTCATTTGAATAGCCTATTAATTTTGAGTTTTCAATTGCACCATTCTATTGTCTTCTGCTCAGTGTGGTTAGCTTCTGCTCGCTAAGCCACACTTTACACCTCGTGCTTTAGATGGCGACGAGCACAGACCAACATGATACATGGAGTTATAGACAGATGTATGAAAAGAACAGAAAACCCTGGCCCACACAGAAATGCAAATGGTACTTGATCAAAGGGCTTTTTATTTTCCACAGTGAATGACTCTTTTAGAAGAAAACCTTTGCTTTAAGAAGATGCATGCAAAAACCCCTTATTATTTGTTCTGAACATATTTAGAAAAAAATCTACATGTTCCAAAAGGTATTATTTATTGTTTTCCAAGGAAAATTTGTACAGATGTGCCTTTCCTCAGATTCTATGCAGCCATCCATAAGCGCACTGTGTCCATTCACCTGACTGCAGCAGAATCTGGGTTTGATGGTTACAGGGGGTGACAGAACGAGAGCACTGGAAATGCTATTATGCAGTTTGCAGGGGAATATTTCAGCACATTTCAGCTTCATGCAGTGATACTAGGGAGTTTTTGTGTTTCTTAATTTTTTTACTAGTTTTGTGTATCTTCTAATACTGAGATCTCTGTGACCCCCATTTCAAGCACCCTCTCCTCCGTGATTTAGCATTATTAGAAAGATTTTCACTTTGCTCTGGCATTTCAATCTGCTTTATAGTTGCAAACAGAATTCATGCTTGTACCTTCATGTACTTGGTCCAGTGCAAAAAATATGTAATTCCAGTTTATTTTTTTTATTTTAATCAGGAGTTCTGTGAATATAATTTAAAGGACTAAGCCTTGCTTCTAATTTTTAGTACATATATGTGCACAATTGAGGCTTTTGTGAATAATGCCATTGCAAGCACTGAAATGGCTAGTCTTTTATGTTTTTAAATATTACATAAACATTTCTCTTTAAAATTGTTACATAAATATGATTCTGGAATTTAGAGTTATTTGTGATTATTTTGTAAATAAAAATTAGAACTCTATATATAAAGCAGGAGAGCATTTTATAGTCATTAAAGATGAGGGGAAATAGGCCAATGTAGACAATTCAAAGGGTTTTTATTGCATCTATAAATTTTTTAAATTAGTAATTATGTTTAAGAACATTGAGGTTGTTTTAAAGCATTTTTGGAAGACAAAAAGTGTTTGTAAAAGTAAGATTTTTGTCTCAAAACAATCTTAGTTGTTAATTGTTTTTAGCACATTCTTATCCCCTAATCCAGAATATTCCTGTGAAATCTCAGTTGGGGTGAGGGCATAGCAACGTCCTAAACTTTCCTCACACTGAAGAGCAAAGCAGACCACGGAGCTCTGCTCCCTGGCAGATTATGGAGTGGGCCTTCTAAGCTTCTATTTTCCACGGAGGGTCAAGACTGCTGACATGCGATTAATCAGCTACTCCTCCTAAACCATGAATCAGAACAATTGCTGTCAGTTTCATATGGTACAACTGCCTGGAAATAGAAGAACTGGAAAGTGAGAGAACATATCAGGAATGTAGAAAAGAAAATGTTAGTGCACAGCAGTAACTACAGTTAGGCTGTTTGTGATTTGGTGCAATCCTGAAATTAAAATGATGAAATATATGTTCAGCTAAGTACTTTTGGAATGTTACCTTTTCTCCCCATTCAACATCTTGCTTTTATGTCAATTGTGCTATTATTTAAAAACTTTACATTCATTTCCTTTCATTTGGCAGAGACCATTTGTATGTTCAGGTCCATAATTAAGCATGTCTGTGGACTCAGGGTTAAATTCATAGAAGGCTGAGCAAAATGTGTGCAGCTCTTCTGCATACATATTGAGGAGCCAAATATTGTATTTAGCCTCTCCGTGAATGTTTGCGTTACAGAACTGGAAAATACTAGGTGCGAATGTCTGAAATCCCGAAGTCTTAGATAGGAATGTGACAAGCTTCTTTTTGTGTGTGGACACGCTCACAGTGAAATAGGTCATCTTTTCCTTGAGATTGCCCTGACTACGGACCATGATAGGAAAATGGACACGCTGTTTGGGAAAGCAACCATCTTGAGCTTTACAGATGGTGATCGGAAAAACTTACGAGGGATTTTTTGTGTATAATGTAACATTTGGAAAAGATTTTTCTTTTGTGAGCTTCAAGGTGGGATATTCTCAGGAACCTAAGATCATGAGACTAATATGTGATCAAGATATATAAGTAAAGATGATTAATATTTGTACCATGTAATTAAATCATATCTTATCAAAATATTAAAATGTAATTTTAAGAGGAAAAAGAGAAAACAATCTTTTCATGACTAAAAATATAAATGAATATTTCTAGGCTCATATATTTTTAATAATTAAAAGAATATCATTAACATATTTAATAAATATATATGTTAATATAATAATGCACATTAATTTTTAAATATCATTACTATGTACCAGAGATTTGCTTTACATAATACATTGAAATTAGATTTATTTTGCTGCAATGATCCTGTCACAAATGTATTCATAATATATAAAATAAAATGTAAAAATATTGAAATTGGGAGTAAGTAGTGCAAAAATCATAAATACACATATGAAATCCATTCTATATAAACTGAAGGCTTATTTTTATCTTCACCACATATAAAGTACAGGCATCTGGGCATACAGAGTCTTATTATTAAAACACACAGTAATGTTAGTTTGGAAAAGGAAATGAAGTTATTGCAGAAGAAATTTGTATGGAAAATAAATTGTATTTTCATTTAAGAACAAAACAATAAAAATTGTTTGCCATGAAAATTCCATAGTCATCATTTTGAAATGCAATACTTTGATATGTACAGTAAAGCTAAAGAAAACTGAATCACTGAAGAAAGAAATTGAACTATATGTGACCATTTTTCATAAGAGTAGAAGCTCTAAAAGTACTATGCAAAACTATGATATTGCTTAAAAATAAGTGTGTATAGCAAAATTTTATTTAAGCTTGAAGAAATACTTCATCATTTTAAATATAAATATTTACTTTATTAAATAGTATGAAGATTGAAATTAAAATTGCCTTATTGCTTCAATGAAACAAGTTTGATAGAAAAAATGTTAAACAATGTGACTCAAGTTGACCATATCAAGGAACTTAAAAGATGAGTTATTTTTCAAAATAGTTGAACTGATTTTATTGAAATGTAATGAAAGACTAATGCATTTTATAATTGATGACATATTTGATTATAAAAATAGTTGATCCTAAAGTAATTCAAAGTAATTATCTAACTGTACTATAACAAAGATTTAAAAGACATCTGATAAAATTATTTCTAAGTTTTTAAGCATATATACCTTATAAAAGGCTATGAAAATATTGTAATATTATCTTGTTTTATTAAAATTTTATAATTAAAAACAATAATATATTTGTACAAAATCTGTAAATGTTCATTCATTTGATATGTATTTGTGTAACATTTCTAGGATTTTTTTTCCCTTTTTAAGAAATGGTGTTCTTGTTATTTAAAGGAAAAAGCAAAAATCCATAGTATGCATGGTATTGTCACACTGGCCAACTGAAAGCTTCATAAAATGTGATTTGTGTGAGGAATTATTTCCTAATCTGTTTTAGAATAAGAATATTCTGCTAATGTAAAATTAAATATTATGCGGTATATATTGTTTAAAGATTTGATAAATATAATCAGCAATGAAAGCACCTACCCTGAATCTAAGAGTAAAATCAGGATAGGCAAACACACAGAAAGAGAAGCGATTTAAAGCTTAGTTGTGGACCTGACTACAATTTCTCAAGATGAAGCCCAAGTGCTGTGGACAGGCAGAGGTGCCTACAAAATGTGGCCATGTGGAGGAGGCTGGGAAGAGGGGAGAGGGGCTAGGAGACTTAGGAGGGCCACCCAGCTCCTGGGATGATTCCTACCTTTTTTCCCCAGAAGGACTGGCGTGGAGGACGACTGAACACTGAGATTGAAGCCATGATCAGTTGCTGGACTCTTACTAACTTGTCCTCGATTAGAGATGACCTTTAGGGAAAGAAAGAAAGAAAGAAAGAAAGAGAGAGAGAGAGAGAGAGAGAGAGAGAGAGAGAGAGAGAGAGAGAGAGAGAAAGGAAGGAAGAAAGAAAAGAAAGAAAGAAAAAAAAGTTTCCTTAACAATAAATAGAATAGAATTAGTATTTTTAAATTGCTGAATACACACAAACAATGGAACTCCATGCCATTTTCGCCTACCTTTTGTCCACTAGTATTTTGTCTATTTTCTGCACAGAATTGGGGAAGATGGTTTTGAATTATCATGTATACCTTTAAACAGAATAATCAATATCCTTAAAGAATTCCATTTGAGGCTGCATAAAAGAACCAAAAAGCCCATATGATGAAAAATTATGAAGTATATTTTTCTGTAAAAATTAAATTGATTGAAAACCTGACCTAATCAAAATAATATCTGAAAGGTTTTTAATTTTATTAAACTTTTGTAACTGCAGAAATGCTATTGTTTCTGCTTGGGAAAAAACCCTTAAACTATTTATTCACTAAATATTTGGAGACTACTTCAGAATTATAAGACTGTAGAATACAATGTAAAGAAGAGAGGCAGCAGGAAAACTAGTGATTTTAATATATCTGAAAAGGCTTATGTAATTTTTAAATTACCTTAACAATATAGTTTAATCTTTAAAACTGATAACATAAGTTAATTTTTGGTTAAATGATACCTTAAAAATCCACAAACAGGACCATCTATTATAGAAGTATAATAGCATTTTGAAATAAGTATTATTAATTATTAACAATGCATCTCTAGGTAACATTTGGTTAATATATTTTCTCTTATAACTAGGAATTTGAGACTTTGAATTACACAATCAAGTTTTGGAGTCTTTACCTGAATCTGCTTAAATTTTTCAGGAAAGCTTTAAAGAATTCTATACTTTAAAAATACTGCCTGACATCACTTTTATCCATTAAACATATTTTCACAGTCTTTTTGTTCAAAGAAAAATATCTATTATGCTTTTTTCTTTTTTGATCCAACATAAAATATGAAAAAATAGAAAACATGTGAAAGAAAAAAATTAATTATAACCATTCTTAGACAACTACTGGAAATCTTTTAGATTATTTCCTTCTAGTTTTTTCTCCCCTAGGAATTTGCATTTTATAAAACTGATACTATATATTATGTACAATATCATGTTCAAAGAATGAATAAAATTTGTTCTTAAAATTCTTCCCACATCATGAAAAATCTTTGTAAACAAACTGTAAGATCTATGATCATCCATCATATGAGAACATGAGCTAAATCACTTTTCAGGAAAGACAGAAGGAAATTTATTATTTGAAAGATACTAAAATGAATTATTTTCTTAAAATTACACTTACCCTGCATTCTATTTCCCTTTGTGCTTAAATAGTTCAGAAATTTTATGGCTTATTTACTATAGAATATTTGAAAAAAAATAATCTTTATGGGACATGATTAGCAGATAAATAATTTACCTTGATCAATATTTTTTTGCAAAACCTTGCAAAGAATTCCTAGCTTGGAGGAGGTGAGAAAGGGCTGTAAGAAGAATAAAACGGAGTTTCCTGGAAGCACAGCTTACAGAAGATGTATCTTCCTGATTGAAAAGCTAGTGCTGTAGTCTTACATTTATTTGCAATACGCTACAGGTGTTCTGTGTGAACATTTGCAAATAGTGCCGCACTTGTTCATAGCTGAAAGGCTAAGAGGCAATGTAAATGGCACTTACATTGGACACATAACTATGTATTCAGTATTTCTCTCAAATAACCTCGTTTGGTATGCTAAAATGATGATGATGATGATGATGATGATGATTATGTCGTGTGTGTGTGTAAGATTCATGTTCATTTAGAAATGTTCCAGAAGTTAAAGACTGCAAATGCTGTCATGTGGGAAATGTTCAACGAAACACATACAGCAAATATTTTAGGGTGCTTATAAGTGATGTAAACATTTTCTCTTGCTGCCGTATTTGTCACTGTTAAAAGTTGTTCCTGCAGGAAGCAGTGATCTCATTTACATAAATTGGGCTTTCAAGGTGTTAACATTTTATTGCAAAAACATCAGCAGTCTTTGTTAGAGAGGTATTTCTGACATATGACCAAACCTCATTCTGTCCTGGTAATTCCAATTCACAGGAAAAAAAAAAAAAAAAAAAAAAAAAAAAAAAAAAAAAAAAAGACCTGATGCTAGCAATAGGGTGAAATATACAGAAACAAATCAAATGTTTTTAACTTAATTTAACTGTTATATTGCTTGATTACCTACAGTATTTAGGTTGAGGGATATATTTCTGTGTGTGTGCACACACACCCATGTATGCGCATTTACAGAGAATGATGGCGAAAGCCCGTATGCCAAAATGTAGAAATGATCATAGAGGCAGAAATACTTAGAATCATGCATGCAGCCATCTCTGAGGACCTGATCATAAGTGTCAGATATTTCTAAAATGTTTCATCTAACTTGTAATTTTTTCTTCTTTAATTCTAATTTGTAATCTCTTTAAAAAATAAAAAATAACACAAAATGTTTCATCTATAAAATAACCCTGGCTTATGAGTTCAGAGACTCAAGGTGTGATAGTATTTGCATAATAAAGATCTACATGTGATATTAATCATATTTTTCCTCACTGGAATTTATTTTAAAAACATAGTGCAGAGGATATATTTAGAAATGTTGTACTATACATGCATGCTTACAAAAGTGAACAGGATTGATTTAAGGAATCTGTAAAATGATCATATCCTTAAGATGAACACAAGCTAAAATGTGATATCTCAGTTACTTTAATTTCTGCACACTGAAAGTTCATGTTTTTATTCTTTTAAAATCAGAATATTAGTTCCAGACACACAAAACAGAATGATGAGCCCAAGCATGAAGGAAGAAACTAAGTTTGTGAATCTGCCTTATTATGACACTTATTTTGTAAGGTAACAAAAGTGTTTATTCATTAGTTAATGAAAATGTAATTGGGATGCTTTGTCCCAAAAATCATGGAAATGAAGAACGAACACTACTAGAAGTGAAGGAAGGAAAAAGTGACAGTGGCTTTGCATGTGCTCATTCAGAGCATAAAGAGATTGTTGTTTTATTATTTATTTTACCAGGAGCAAAGTTTCATTTTGAGAGTAATTATATTACCTTTTCCAATAGATTCAAGCATTTCAAAAATGTTTACATTATCTTCCTTTTCCTCATATTCACATAATCCTTCTAAAATGATAGAAGTTTCCAAAATGCTAGTGTTCTCATGACACTGATTTTGAAAAAAAATTAAATTAAAAACTTTATATGGAAATTTACATATAAATCTAAAATGCATGCTTTTCTGTATAAAATACACTCAGTACTAAAAGTTCATGAATTACTTTTCCTTTTACTTAGCCATTTTTTAATATGTATAAAATATTTCATTGGCAGGTTCTATTCATGCTCTATATAATCGTTTTGTGATTTGAGACATTAAATAATAGAAAACATAAGAAATTAAAATATAAAGTACTGTGTTTAGTCTAACAAATAAACTAAACTTTCTATATTACTATATTGGTAAGTGAAATAAATCAGACTCCCATGTGCAAACACCATATTATCTCACTAGTGTGAGGACCTGAAAGAGTGATTAAAATCTAAAGGGTGCAACAGATACTGTGAAGGGCAAAGAAATTGTCCAATGGGAAAGAAAAACTGGGATGAGGAAAAGCACAAATGAAAGATGTATTTGGCTACATACACTGAATAGTTTGCATAATTGTATTGTCAATTTCTGCTGGTCTTAATTTTTTTAAGTTAATGCTTATTTTTTTCCTTTTTATTCTGATTTATTTTCCTCTTCTGAATTTCCTATAATTTCTTTCTTTGCTGTTACTTTGTTTTGTTCTGTTTTTCTTTAACCAGATCTTACTCATTTATATCTGATAATCTGAACAATTAATTTGAAGATAGCATCATGTAATACAGCAACCATTGTTGAATTCCTGTTGCTTTTAGTGAAGGCTTGTATCATTTCTAATGCTGTTTTTCATCTATCACTCATTATTCATACCAAAACATTATTTTGCATTTATTCTACTGTCTGATCATTCTTCTCTTTAAAATGATCTTCTTAATAAAAACCCTTTCAGCAAATCTTCAAAAGGTTCAAATTATCATTTATATTTTTGTAATGAATTGAGGATAGGGTGTACAGGGTGTACAGGGTCTCACTGTGTAGGCTGGACTCCTAGTGATCCTCCTGTTCTCAGCCTCCCAAGTGCTGGGATTACAGGCACATGCCACCACACACAGTCTCAATCCCTGTCTCGGCTTGCCAACCCTATCAATTGCACTCTGATGAAGCAGAAGCTTTAGTCCACTGAGCTATCTGGCCAGCCCAAGTTGTCATTTATCAAGGGATTTATGTTTTCACTGAGCTCCAATATTGATGAAGAAGTAGGTGATTTAACTTGTTTGGGGAAAACAGGAAAGAAAAAGGGAAGAGGGGAGGGAGGTAGGCAAGGAAGGAAGGAGGGGTAGACAGAGAGACATAGAGAAACAGAGAGAGAGACAGAGACAGAGAGACAGAGTGACAAAGAGAGACAGAGACAGAGACAGAGACAGAGACAGAGAGGCACAGGAGAGGAGCAGACGGGGGCATTTGGGAGGGGAAGGGAAGGCTGGGTAGTATAATATGACCAGTCTTCATGTGTCATTCATGATCAGACTCAGTAAACATTTCCAAACCAAATTTGAGCTAAGACTAGTACTGATAAACAATACCCATACCTATAAGCTCCAAGATAGCTTATTTGAAAGACAAACTCATTTGAAACTGCAGTTTTTTGTTGGTATATACATATATATTCACTACTTTATTACTTGTGTGGCTTTCACTGAATTCATATTTTGAAAGATTAAAAAATGTCAATTAATGCCATCAAAGACTGGAACAAAAAATATGTTGTAGCTTTTGTCCCAGTCAGTTGAAAGGTTTCACCAGGCTTTGCAATCTGTTAAAGAGAAAGCTTTAACACTTATTTCCAAATCACTGTGGTTTTCCTGGAGTGTATAGCTGGTTATATTTTTCCATTAGTGACACAACAAGCCAACTTTATTACCACAGCATAGTGATTTTAGACATATCAAAATTGCATTATCCACTCTGGATTATTATTCGGTGTATGTTTTAGACGTGGCTTTAAATGACTCAGTGCTTTTATAACTAAAGATATCATTAAAGGAAAATGTTTTCAGCTTCTGATATTAGTCTATAATTTGAAGAATATGTCACATGTTGTGAAAATAATTATTGAAAGCTCATTAGAGTAATATTTCACCAGAAGACCTCTGTTAACAAAAGTGCTAGATGGAGGATAACACTCTCAGTATCTAATTTCTGATATTTTCTTTGAAAATATTTTCACATAATTTTATTTTTATGTAACAATTTGATATAGTTTAGATCTAGAATGTGCTGGACTCAGCCTGAACCCAGAACCTTTTTTATGTAAGAGTCAGGTTTCAGAAAGGCCCCTGGACAATGGCCTGGCCATCATTCTACTTCTACTTTAGAATGAAGGATTGTAAACACAAGTCCAAACAAACCTCTGCTACTTGAAATTGTGTTTTCTGTGTATTTTGTCCCTTCAATGAGGAAAAGTAACTAAGACACAATTTGTTCCAGATGGTGTTACAAAATTTCAAATATTAGCCAATAAGTCAACTTGGTCCCTTTTTTTCCTATGACTAGTCTCTTATTTAAGAATTGAAAATCAACTCAAAGCAAAAGCTAGATGAGGTGGTATAAAACAAAATTCAATGATTAAGTAAAATCATTTTAATATTTAATTTTTGTTCATTCCTGCCCACATTCTAGAAATAAGTCTTATAAAACATAATAACTTGGGCTGGAGATATAGCCCAGTGGCATAAGCACCTGCCTGGCAAGCGCAATGTACAAATTTCAATCCCTAGTACCAACAGAGAAAAAAAAAGATATCATATGGGAAAAATTTTAATCTTTGACCATAAATGTTTAAAATCTGAACATATTTTAAACATTTAAAAAGCTAAAACATCATGTTATCAATATATAATAACAAATTATATTTTATCAATATATAATTTTACATATTTTATAATTTAATATATGAAATGAGCATTGTATCTAATTATTTACTTCAATTAGTACAGTCACATTGTAGGATATATGGCAAGGAGCCATTTACAAGCTTGGACCAATGTCTTGGGTGTAGGTATGGATATTTTGGAAGATAAAACTATGTAGAATAATTTGAATACTACCTTTTAATTTGCTCTTGCATTATTTTACTAAAATAGAGGAGGCTACATGTGTTTTATTTGGATGTTGACTTTTATAAAATCTATGTAAAAATTCATAGTCTGACAGATGTTACTTTATTTCCTTTCCCTGAAGTCTTAAAAGCTAAACTTCAAGAAACATGTATTGAGTCACTGCTACAAAAATTGAAGTCTCAGGAAATTTCAAGTAAAATTTCACTTGCAAAATTACAAAATAAGAGTGTCTTAGGAACTCTTTTCTGGACAAGAAGGAAATGAACAATAATTATGTTAATCCTACATTCCATACGAGGAGACCAAGGCTCAGAAGTGTGAGCCATTCCAATCTTACCATGAGATCTGTCATCAGAGATTGAGAAACTATTCATACCAGTAATTCTTAAGATAAGTCTCCCTGCTGCATGAACTCTTGGAGAGAAAAACATAGATTACTTTCTCTAGGTTTGCTTATATTTAGCTGACCCAATGCTATTAATTATCTGAAGAGATTGGAAACTCATTTAGACTTTTTTCCTGATTAATGAGAACATACATTTTCAAGGAAATATAAAAGACTAAAATAGGTCATTTTTGAGAGAACCTAATAAGAGCTAGTTGAAGACTTTTCTCAAGCAGCCAGTGTCAGCAGTGATGGCAGCCAGAAGCACATTCGCTCTGATCCTCTGGCAATACTGGAGCACTCTACGAAGGACAAAGAGGGCTAACATGGGAACAGCAGGCAGCTGCAAGGAGAAACCAAGATTTCCTTTATGGAAGCCATAGAACTTTTCGTGGTGTTCTTGTGTTCTTTCTTATTTGAAATTCTATTTATGGTCCTAAGGTCAACATAGCTTTTCCTTACTGAATGCTTTGCAGCTGAAAGATGGTGAAATACACCATGTGAATCTTTTAAATATTAGTTCATTAAATTAAAGCAGCTGAGTTGTAGAGCCCTTTGCCTATTGATGCTATACTCAGGTTTTCAGAGAACGTACATGACAATGTGTGCCCTGCAAAGATGAACTTTTGAATCAGATATTTAATGTTAGCAATCTCCAGTAATAAGTTGAATGTTTCTTTATAGGTATGAAAATTAATATGAAGGAAAAGTTAATGTAAAATCTTAGCTGTTCCATAATTTTGACCTAGGCATTGATAGGTATTCTTTCCTGTAAATCTGATAATATGCATTGGTGGTTCAGTGGTAGAATTCTCACCTGGCTGTAATCTTGGTAACTGTATTATCAAATTTATAAAAAACTCACAAAATAGTAATATTGCATATGTTGCATACAAAATTATTAATATATTCATACAGTAAACATATAACATTATATAGTACATATACTATTATTAATTTATAGTAATATGTTAGATATATTAACATTATATAACAATATATTGTCATATTAACCCATAGTAAGATATATCAATAAAGCATATATGCTTGCTTTTCATCCCATGGTTCAAATCAAAGTGTTGTTACTTTTTTAAATTTTCTTTTAAATGATGTGGAAGCAAACTCTCTTTCATGATTCTATTATGCAAAACCAAAGGGAAAAGATCCCTACATACATAGGGAGCATATTCACTAAATCACTTCCAAATCAGAGGTTTCAGAAACAACACGCTACACAAGTAACAAACATTCAATTTGTGCATTGCCTGAGGCTTTAGACTGCATTACCCTCCATATCCATTATAGGAACAATAGAATAAAATAATTCTGCGTGGTTAGAGAAATCAAACTCACATCCACTTTTCATACAGAATATTTAGATAACCAAGACTCAATGCAAATATTTGTTAGTAGCCATTATGACAAGCTGGGTACATTCCATGATCTTATTAGTACCTCGTCATTCACAGTTTGCTTTTTCTGTGGCAAAACATGCACACAGATAATAGGAATAAATTGTTTATTTCCCATGTTACCAGGCAATTATAAATATTTCAGCAAAAGGGTTATACTGTGCCAAGGTTAGAATTTAATGGAATAATTCAAGATGCAAATGCCATTGTCTGGTGAGCTAATGTTGATGCATCCAAGCAGTCTTCATTTGGTGGAATTCGAGAGAAAAGACTAAAAAGGGAATTAAGTATGCAATAGCATTTGAAAAAATTCTGCCCTATCACATATCACCACTGTGGGATCTTTTTTATTTTTTCTTCCTTTGATAGTACTCATATCATAACTGCATATTAGCAATGGAGAACTATGTATTTCAATTTCAGAATATTTTAAACAAACATTATAAGAAATACAAAGCCATTCAGTTTTTACCCAACTTATTGGAGGCATTGTCTAATTTGATGCTGTAGGCATCTTTTTCACTATTGCTTTTCATGATCTATTCAATGAAAGATGATGTATTTCTAATGGCTAATAAAGCAAGCAGAGATTTCTTAACATGTTACAGTTCTCCAAAATGTGAAAATACTTACAAATCATGTAACTACAATGAGTTAGATAAAATTTTTAAAACTAGCTACTAATGTTATAATTCAAAGATATGTGAGTAAAATAAAACAATTTTCTTTAAATTGAAATATGTTTTTGGTGGTAGAGCAGAGGCCAACACCGAAGCCACATAGTACACTGGCTGGTGTCATGCACTTTACACTATGTTATACTTCTTTCTCTTCTTTCTAATATTTACTGTAGCAGCAAGGGAAAGGGACAAAGGAGAGGTTTTCCTACTTCTCTTCTCAGCGCTGGCTCTCCTAACCCTCCATTTCCTATGGAATACTTTTCTATCTGTTATAGTGGAATCGGAAATGTCCTGAAAGTACATTTGTATTCAGCTATTCAGGTTTTGGAGGTTGACTGGAACATTAGGGATATGCCTTCATTAGTGGATTAATCTACTGACGCAATCATCATTTGATGGCATTAATGTGAGATGATGGAAATTTAGGAGTTGGGCAAAGTTGAGATGAGTAACTCATGAAGTGCTATACACTGAGGACTCAGTGTTGTCCAGTCCCCTCTTTTCTTTCTTTTTCTCTCTCCTCCCTCCCTTTCCTAGACACCATGAAGGCAGGAGTGTTCCTAATCCACAGCCTTCTACAGTGTTGCTCTACCTCTCTATTGGCCCTCTCTAAGCAACAGCCTCAGAAAATTATGGTCTGAAACCTCTAAAACCAGTAGGAAAAATAAATATTTCTTCCTTCCTTGGGTATTTTGCTGCAGTGAAATAAATCTGAATAGCAGATTTATTTCTATTTTCTACAGTGGTTGCTTTTATTCTCAGCTGTTTCCATAATATTTTTAATCACTTTTTCATTTCATAGGAAATAGAAAAGAATGTTAAATATGTTCATTCTTTTAAGATATCCTGGGAAAATAACAGATAAATCAAATTACTATAAAACAGGAACATTTCTTTAGTTTCTAAAATATACAATAAAGAGGACAACCTCTTAGCAGCCCCTGGGCACACCTGAGGATAAAAACCAAGCGGAAGACCAGGGATGCTTTCCGTTGTCCTTCAACTAACTGTAGTGCTCAAAATCGGTCCCTGGGGTTGAGGTCTAGCTCAGTGGTACAGCATTTATCTGACATGGTCAAGGTCATTGATTTGCTTCCAAGCATCTCGGGAAACACACACACACACACACACACACACACACAAACACACACACACACGGTGTTCTCTGTGCAAATTAGTAGTCACAAAATTTAGCAAAAAAGTGCTGCTAAGTAATAAAAATATGAAGGGTGGGCTGAAACAAAGAATGAATTTGTGACAAAAGTACTCAATATGGCCTTGATTAATAAATGACATTCATGTTTACTGTTTACCTGATTTTTATTACTGATCATTATGATGGTGGTGCACTTCTGTATATCATAGAATTTACAGTAGTTCAGAGTTCTTCCAAGAGAACCAGGACAATTTTGACTTCTTTTCAAAATATTCTGAAACATGAAGGAGATAAATATTTTATTCATTATGCAAGCATCAAAATGAAGAAAAACCCAGATGTGAATCACTAAGATTCACTGCTGGTAGAACTAAGTGAGAATATAATCTTCTGGAACCCATTATTTAAGATGTTCAGCCTTTGTGATTCACATTTTGTATGGTATTCTTGTTTAATAGCATAATACTATCTTTTCCTCTTAATCAGAATAGATAAGTTTGTACATATATCTAATAGATACAAACTTTACTGAACTCTTTAAAAACTACAAATATTTCAGGTGAAAAGCACAAACAGTAAAATACAGGCTATTAAGTAGCACTCAGAAACTGAGCATGGGGCACATTATATTTAACATTTCCATTTGGGGTGGCAGAAATATTTTAGTAAGATTATTTCTTCATTTCCAAAGGCATTCAAGGGTTGGGACACCCAATCCTTAATGTGCAATAAAATGAAATGGCAATTTTCCAAGAACTGTGAGACTGCAGCTAATTAGCACATTAATTTTTATAAATAAAATTCTCTTTGCTGTTCCCCAGTGTTCTGCCTGAGAAATGCAACAAGATGAATGAACATGACAAATCACAGTGAAATTTACAGGCTTTAAAAAGAGATACAGAAATAATGCCTTGACCTCATTCCAACTTCTCTGTTCCTCCTTCCTCGGTGCCATGATGTCTCTAGGCCCCCTATGTGCGCTTCTCATGCTGCCAAGCTTAAACTAGAGTGAGGACTGATGAGGAAGAGTGTGTCCATTTCTCACTTCTGGAGTGAGTCTCTAGCTCTAAAAGACAGGATCATAACTCAAGGGAAAGAGTTCTTAAATTAGGAGATGTGGCATACATATTTTGAGAACAAAATTTTCTACTAAAAAAATACTTTTTCTTATTCAAGAAGTATTTTAAAAATTATTTTCAGTTTTGAATAGTAAAAGATTTAATGAATGTAAAAGTGTTTAAAAAATTAGATGGAGGTCCAGCTAAATAGCTCAGCAGATTAAAGCTTCTGCTTAAACAGATGCAGGGACTGGGGTTACGATCTCTGGGCCTGCAGTGCTGGCCCCACCCCCAGGGCGTGCTGAGAGGGTGATTAAGCCTGAGTGTAGTGGCACGCACCTGTAATTCCCAGAGTTGGGGGGCTGTAAACCGAGGATCACTATGAGTCTGATCTATGCAGTGAGACCCTGGAGACTCTCTAGACACTGTCCTAAATTTAAAAAAAATAAATATACTCTCAAAACAATTCAGTATTGCAAATAAACATTGCTAGTTAAATAGAAAAATGCATTCCTAATTTCTAGAAAAGATTTTATTCTATTTATATTTTATTATAACTTTGATAATATAAATAAATTTAATATGCCAAGCAATTAATATCTTTATCTCTATCTCTATCCATATCTATATCTGCATGTAGGCTTAGTTTTACATAGCTACATAAATATGACTTTATAGCTGACTATAATTTCCTCAGCAGAAAGCATTCTATACAAGCATAAATTGCAACCTTGGTTATAATTCATCACCCAATGGCAAAATCACTTTTGTGAGAAATACATTAGAACAGAAAATAAGAGAATGTATTTCATTTAGTATGGCTATGTTTTATTTAGTAAGACACACAAGTTGTGTATGTATGAGTATGCATTGTGATGTGACATATATTTCTTACTATAAATCATGTACATAAAACTATATAAACTTGTCCATAAAGTGGAATTCAAAAATATAGAAAAACAAAGTGTAGATTAATAAATGCTTCCTTCATTTACATATTTACTTCATCATTAGAATACAATAGTGATCAAGACAAAGTTGATAACCTCATAGATCATAGATCATATTGGAAATCATAAAATGAATCAGTGAGCAAAATGCACATGTGATTTAATCTCTGGGAGGGATGCCATGAGTAGTATAAAAGAAGCTATGGTGCCTAAAGCCTATGGAGGAGGATAGCTGCTTTAGTAACACAACTGCAAATGGGGGCTCACTGAAGGATGTCTGACCAGGAACCAAATTGAGAAAAAGCAGAGAACTTTAGCCAACAGAAAAACAAACACAAAGTCTCTGAGGTGGGAACAACATTATCCTGTAATACTGAGGAAGGGCATGGAAACCTATATGCATGGCCTATAGAGACCAAAGGGAACTGGCTGAAATGATACTCAGTAAGGCAATTATCTTGTTATGAAGCCAAGTGAAGTATAAGAAAAACAGGATAATGAAATCTCCTGGTTATGAGGGCAATGATGGAAGAATGACAGAGTGAGAGTTCATTCTGACCCACAGGACTTGCTGACAGAATATGATGAGTGACAAATATAAAGAAAAGAGACAAACTGAGGATGGCATTTTGATTTCTACCCTGATAATTTTGTGAATGGCGTTGAAGTCTCAGACTAATTGAAAATTGAAGAGAGGAGAGCATAACTGAATAGCTAAATACTTCTACTTTTTTCCCATTAACATATTACATTCTAGTAAGTATTTGTTAATGAATTATTCTTTTTTTTTTTTTTTTTTTTTTCGTTCTTTGCAGAACCAGGGATTGAACTCAGGCCCTTGCACTTGCCAGGGAAGCACTTATTCCACTGAGTCATGTACCCAGAGCCTAGTTAAGGAAATATTACAAGTTAGGCTCTTTGGCATAGAGCCAAACTAAAAGCATGTTATTCAAATGAAACAAAATTAGAAATTGCGGTGTGGTTTAATTTATGCTATAAGCACAGGAAGAAGATATCTAGGGTGTGAGAGTAAAACATCTAAATTAAATCCAAATGTGAACAGAAATTTTCAATGGAGATGAAATTAAGTTACCTTTATTTCAAAAGGTAATTTTAAAGTCTGAAGAATAAGGCTTGGTGGGAGTGATGGAAAATCCATGTAGGTGTAGAAAGTAGTGTGGGCAAAAGTACAGACAAATGAAACACAGATGCACCTTGAAATTACAAGTTTACTGTAACTGAATGAGCAATCTGAGTTAGAACATGGTTCAATTGTTAGACAGAAGCATTATGATTAGATTTGTCCTTTACTGAAATGTATAAGTTGTCATAGGACTTAAGCAAGAATAAGCAATATAATTAAATAACTTGAGAAAGGAATAAGTCCAAAGGCAAAAATACAAAAATGAAGAAAAAGAAAAGAAAGCAGTGTGAATGACTTTGCATTAATCAAAGATAGGAATGAAAAATCTGAAATTAATACTGAAATGCAAGAGTGACTAAATTCTCATTCTGCTAAGAATGTAGGCTGTGTAAGGTGAACAATTTTGCATAAGGGAGATGATGACAGGTTATGCTGTAGATCACTTAAAGGTTTAATCAGGCAATATATAAAAGGATGTGAGGATAAAACATAGGCAGATATATTGCCAAACCCTTGTATTCAATAACTTTGACTTGTAAATAATAAAATATATAACAATTAAAGTTTTGATTTTGGAAGCTCTGGTCAGATAGCTAAGTAGACTAAAGCACCTGCTTAGGCAAAGCACAACAGCTGGGGACTCCTGGCATGCTGTGCTGGCCCCACCCCTGGGATGGAGATTGAGACTGGACGTGCTGGCACGAGCCTGTCATCTCAGCACTTGGGAAGCTGAAAACAGAAGAAGTACTGCGAGTCTGGTCTATGTGGTGAGACCCTGTAGACCGGGTACTGAAATACATAAATAAATAAATGAAGTTTTGGATTTGGAGTATTTAGCAGCAGAAAATATGCATAGTTTATATAAACAGATAAAAGTTTGCAAACTTTCAAATTTGTTTCAAACTGCAAATAGACTTATACAAACAAAACTGAAAGCATGCATAATAAAATACTAATGCATGTATCTATGAAAATTCATTATGAGTATTTTTATTTTTCTGTGACATTTTATAGCAAAAATGGGCTAGAATTATTTTCAGCAAAAAATTAAATAAAATAATCTATGGATTGCACATCTCTAGGAATAATTTTTTAAAAGCATGTGAATAAAATTAAGACATATTAGATACAAGTACCAGAAAACTTAATTAAAATTATATTAACTGGATTTTCTCTTCCATTTAAAATTGATAGGATGGAATGACTTCTATTCTAACAATGAGAATAAGCCACAAAACTTCCATAACTATGGCTCTATTGTATTAATTTTTTAAAGTTTTTCACCTGAACAGCTATACAGAAAAGAGAAAACATAAATAGCTTACTTCTTGAAAGTGACAAGTTCTCTGTGAAAAGACATACTATCACTTTCATTCTTCTTACAAGAAACAGTGAGGAGATAAGGAGAGAAGTACTGATTCACAGAAAATTTTTGAACTAATATGAGCAGGTGTGGCAGTTCAGAATCCAACAGTCAGTAGTCACCCACAAAGGATGTGTGTGTATAGACAGTACAGTTGGGATAGATAACGCTGTGCTTCTACATAATTCTATGAGAGGCAAGATCTGCACTAATGGTGGTTGGACAGGATATTATGT
>PVKA01011698.1:0-60044 GCA_004027165.1 Ctenomys sociabilis | reverse complement strand
AGCTACAAAGTGAGCTTAAGGCCAGCCTGAACTGCATAGTGAGACCCTGTCTCAAGAAGACAAAGAAAAAAAAACTAGGACTGGAAATCCCATTCAGTTCAGCTGTTTCCCTCTGGGTATTTTCCCAAAAGAACTGAAAAGATCATACCATAGTGATATATATGCACCCATGTTTATAGCGGCACCATTTGTGATAGCCAAATCTTGGAAACAACCAAAATACCCATCACTTGAGAAATAGATAAAAAAGATTTGGTATTTTTCTACAGTGGAAAGACACACTTGCTGCCTTTATAGGTAAGTGGATGCAACTAGAGGCTATAGTCATAAGTGAAATAAATCAGAATTGTATGTGTAAATATCATATTGTCTCCCTAGTGTAAGAATGTGAAAGAATAAATAAAACCTGAAAGATATAATAGTTATAGTAAAATAGAAAGAAAATGAATTTAAGGATTAAAGAACAAAGATGAGAGAAATGAGAAAAGATAAGTCAAAGGAAGGGGGGAAACCATGCAAGTATAGCTGAAATGATTGAACTAATAATTTAATCAGTTTTTTTAAAACAACAGTTAATGTGTAAAATTTTCACTTTGACTGTATGCTGATATCTGTGATCTAAGCAACTACATTAAGGACAACAATGTGTAATACAAAAACCATGCTTGAATACTTCTCATCTTGCTCTTTTAAATGTATACCACTTGTAATGTCTCAACAATTATTATTAAATTCTTCATTAATATAAATTTTTTTTAAGACAAGGAAAAGAAAATTAAGGTTTCTTGAAAGCAAGTGATAATATTCATTTGGCCAGTCTTGTAGAGCTATGTCTGTTAATCTGAGCAAAACATTTGTGATAAAATAGATAAGAGAATAAACATTATTAATTAGTTATTCTTATTTTGAAAATATGTAACATGTTGTGCTATGTATTACCCTGATTCTTTCTTTGTTTCTGATACTTCTTTTTGCTTCTGTTTTTACTCTTCAAAATTAAATTAAATTAATTTTTTAAGAAGACATTTTTTTTTCCTTTCTTTAAAAATAACTGTATTGAGAAAGAAGTAGCAATGAGACAGTTTCCAAACAGGTTAGTAGGACAGTTACAATAATTAAAATATTACATTTTGTTGTCCTCATAGTAATTATTCATAATAGAAGATGCAGGCATTATATATTGTCTAATCACTATTAGTTCAAAACTTCTTATTGAATTAAGAGAAAATAGCTATGTATCTATCGTATTTTGTATATACATATATATTTTTGTCAGTACAAAATGGTCCTTCATTTATATGCCCCTTTTTCATTTACTTTTGTCAGAGACGTGTATTCATTGCCATTCAAATATTGTAGGTGCATGAATTCAGCAAAGTAATCCAATATACTCCAGTAGTCTATAATAATAGTGTGTTGTCCACATGACTGGCCATGTCAGAAATTGTTGACTTAAGCCACTTACAGTTCAGCATATGAATATGGCTTTACTTTTTATACATCCTTTTTATACTTTTCTGCTGGATGGTTAAGACCAACATAAAGCAAGACCTATATAACAAAAAATGTAACTTTTGTATCTGACAAGGTCAGTCAAGTCCCCTCAGGAATTACCCTGAAACCCTGTGCAGCAGTTTTTAGATCTTTTTTTAGTGTTAGCCATGTGGATGAGTCATGGCTATTGCTTGACCAATTTACTCTCTGTGAAATCCTGACAGAATGTTTTTTTCTCCAGGTGACTTTCCTTAGGCACACTCTACATGGTCGATCATTTTCTTCTGTGGCCCCATAATCTCCTTGAACAAAAAATTTGGGACACCTCTGAGTTACTGTCTCACCCCAAAAGAATGGCTATGAGAAAGACATCAACCAACAACAAATATTGGAGAGGCTGTGGGGAAAAAGGAACCCTTCTCCACTGCTGATGGGAATGTAAACTGGTGCAACCATTATGGAAATCAGTGTGCAGACTCCTTAAGAAACTAGGAAATCCCATTCAAACCAGCTATCCCCCTACTAGGATAAAACCATAACATTCCACCCCTGAATCTGCAAAATCTTATGCACATCCCTTTGTCCAAAATGCATTTGAGTCCATCTGTAAGAGTTGCCAAAGTCACAACAGTTTCAGCATTGCTGAAAAGTCCAAGTCCCCAATCTCCTCCAAGATCAAAGGCAAACTGTCAACTGTGAGCTCCTGTACAGATGAGATGTTAAACACATCGAACATTCAAAGGCACAAGATAAACATTGCCATTCCAAAAGGTATACACAGAATGATACAAACCACTGGGTCCAAAACAAGTCCAAAATCCAGCAGGGCAAACATTAAGTAAGTCCTATTGTTCCATGTGGAACATCTGAAGCAATCTGTATTAAATTGTAAGCTCCATGTGGCTCTGCCCCTGTGGCATTCTTATTGGTAGTTCCCATGGCTTCTCTCATAGGCCAGCTTTGCTCTCTCTTTTTAGTTTCTCTTACATGATCCACATTCCTGGCTTTACCAAACTTTTGGGGCTTCCAATGAATACACTTCTCACTCACAGCTTTACACACTGCCCTCTCAGGGGCACACTACCTGGCCTCCTAAGCCTTCTGAAATTGAGGTCGAAGCCTTCTTAGCCTCAGAACTCCTGCATTCTACATGCACCTAAAGCAATGCCACATGGATAATGCCAAGGCCTGCTGCCAGCTGGAGCAGTAGCCACGCTTTCCTCTCCCTTGGCTGTAGGGGTCAAGTGCTTGGATCACTGAGCACTCTGACCCTGATTCCAGGAAACAAATACTCTGTGCCAGTGCCATTCTGTAATCTGGTGTGACTGCCACCTCCATTCTGGAACCCGGTGTGGCAACCACCTCCATTCTGGAACCCAGTGTGGCAACCACCTCCATTATGGACCACGGGCCTCTGCGGCTTTCTCCTCAAGGCAAAGTCTCCCACCCTTGTGATTCTGAGGCTGCAAAGGGCAAGAACTTCCCGCCACCTCCTGCAATGCCCTCAGGACATCTTTTCTACTCTCCTGTTCCTCCTGGGCAATGGAGATCTCAGTTCTATCTTTGCAATACACAGCCTTCCTGGCACTTTCTTTTTGGCCAAACTCACAAGATTTTAAAACATTCTTCTGGGCTCTTTGCTCTTCATTCTCAACATATATTTGACCAAGAGCCCCCAAAAATAACCATGCTGCTGACACAGTATTTGACTGCTTTGAGATTTCCTTTGAAAGATTAATTAGTTCTCCATGTTTAATCTCAGTCTCAGGCAAAGTCTCTGGAAAATGGGCAAAATTCAGACAAATGTTCTTCCAAGCCAAAACACAAATGGTCTGGAGTCCAGCAACCAATGCAGTCCTTCCCAGCAGAAACCTTCTCAGCCCAGTCTTTACAGGCAGGTTTTCTATCAGTCTGATGGTCTGACTTATGACAAGAATCTTCCCTACAGAACAGCCAAAGCTGTTCCAGCACTTCACTTGTAGGCGACATCTCCAAACCTTTCCTATCTCTTCCCATAAACCATTCCCAAAAGCTTGTAATCCACATTGTCAAGTATAGACAGAACAATGACCCCACTTCTCTGGTACTAAATTCTGTATTAGTTATTCTTCTCTTGTTGCTGGGACAAATACACAACACTCAAAGTGAGGGAAGGGAAAGTTTATTTAGCTCACAGTTACTGGAGGTTTCCAGACACCAGAGCAGAGGCTGGGGCACTGCCCCCTCCAGAATGACCCTTTCCACATCTCTCGGAGTCTGCTTGCTGGGGGGGGGGGGCAGCGCAGGCTATCATTTTAATGGTTTGCACCTCTATAGCCCCACCCCTCAAGCTCCCCTCTGGTCCTCTGGCCCTGTCTCTTATGCCACTCACTGCTCCTCCAACTGTATCTGCCCCATGACCTACATGAGGCTTTGGGGGGACAACTAAACACAAACCATAGCACACGTTGAGAAGATTGATAAGATTTTTTGGCTTTGATTCTCACCTGAGTCTTAAGGATTTTTTTCCCTGTTCCACAGGTCTAGTAGGTGGGCCACAACATTTCACCCCATTGGTCAGTTACTAATAAATAAATTGAAAGTAGCCTTGTCTTTACCAAATAATTTGGCCCTCATGGATTTCATCTAATTTCATACAAATAACTTATGAGTAGTTCCAGAAGCAGAAAAATGATATATAGTACAAACTTTTCACTTCAGAAATTCCAGCAAACTTTGAAGAACTTGTGTAACAATATGTAATCCATGAAAAAGTAATGTAATATTCTATGTGTGTTTGAAATGGGAAGTAACATCTTATGTTCCCACTCGTATGGCAATCTGAGAAAAATAAATAAAATGCACTTGTCCCTATAATCTAAACAATGTATCACAATAGTGACTGTAACACAATTTCAAATAGAAGAATGTGATTAAAGTGTAGCACCGTTACACTTTTTAAAGGGGGAGGTAGTTATATGATGCTTATGATTTAACTATAGGAAACAAATACATCTATCATTTTATGGGTAGGTAAAGAGATTATTCTACAGTGGCAAAGAGAACATGTAAAATCTTTAGGGAAATAAAACCTTGTAACAACATTCTACTGCAATTGTGAGGGAACCCAGTATGCATATAAAGTGAGCAATTCACATTTGTCTTTCTGTACAGTTTGGCATATATAAATAACTTTCATGGCACATTTTTTTTACCAAAAACTTAGAATTATTCTATGTTTAAAGGAATATAGTATTTTATAATTTTTTGTTTTATTCTTCTTTTTATAAGCACATAAGGAATGCAAGGACTCTTGTTTTATGTTCTAAGACTATAGATGGGTATACTACTGTCCGATAACTCAGTATGGATGTGAACCAGAAGACCAGAAGAATAGAGTAGTATATAGCAGTCTTAAGTTCAGTGACTAAAAGCTGAGATATATTTTGAACTTACTGAAAAAAAAAATCGTTGATCATCTCTTTGGACTCTTCTGTCTAGCCTGCAGAACATTTGTTACCTCCAGAAACTCAGAAAAAATCTAGAGGGACTAATATCTGTGACAAGGTGTAGAGCAAAGAAGATGGCAAGTGTGTTAAATGTATTACAACCTTTGTCTTTCTGAGGGCTTCACTGGTTTCTGTGAGCTTTTCCCCAGAAAGTGGTTTAATATGCAGAGTTGCTGAAGTGAAAGTGAACTACAATCACAGGAAGAAAATCTATAAGAGCCTTCATGGAGAAATCTCATTTCTATATTTTTTTAAAAAGAGATGATGAATTTGGGAATTAATTGTTTTAGACAACTACTATTAATTTTATCTTTGTATTATGGATCTGATCAGAAATCTTCATAAATTCTTGCTGTACATACAAAATACATAACATACACCGCTTAGGAATAAATGTTTTAGTTTGTTCATATTTTCAGAGATCAAAGTTAGTTGCTATTGCAATCTAAAGGAGAAAGTGGAACTCAATGAAGAAGGTAACAAAGAGAAAAGGGAACAGAGGGAAGATACGGTACATTACCTCCCCCACATCACAGGTGTTATTTACTAATTTCCTATGCACTTCCTACCATACACATGATGTGTATCAAGAGTACCACATGACTCCAGGTACTATTTCTCTTTTAGGAATATTGTTGTGTTGAAAGATAAGAGTTTCAACTTGTGAGCAGGAAATCACAGGACATGGGAAGCTTAGAATGAAGTCCTGAGCATTTTCCTGGTGCCATTTAAGAACTTTAGTGCACTCTGGAAAGCCTGCGGGACTGTGGTAAGTTCTGGCCTTCATTAACCCCCAGTGCACAGGCATGGAGTTTCTGCTCCTGCTGCTCCAAACTTTTATGAACTTAGGAAGACGCTGAGTGGCCTGCAGGATGCAAGAGATCTGTGATCTGAGGGCCTACTGCCCTCAGGTAAGGAGCTTTCCTGGAGCAATGTAAGAACTTTGGCAGACTCTGAGCAGCCTATGGGACTCTGGTAAGTGTTAACCTTCCTTAGTTGCCTGCATGGAGGTGTGGAGCTTCTGTTGGTGCTGATTCAAAATTTTTAGAATTTAGGAGAATTCTGAGTGGCCTGCATGACACAAGGGAGCTGAAATCTGTGGGCACAGCTCAAGCAGGAACTGAGCTTTCCTGAAGCCTTTTAAGAACTTTGGCAGATTCAGGCATCCTGCTGGACTCTATCTGGGTGATTACTGGGAGCTTCAAAAGTGCCAAAACACAGGAGCAACAGGTAATCCCAATCATCTGTTGTCCCACCCAGAACAAATCTGGAGGCAAAAAGATGTAAGAACTTGAAAATCACAAACCTGAAATCTCTGAAATGATAGCAAATGAAGTAAAGAAACAAGTCCATCAAGTTATAGAACAAATAAGATCAGAAATAATCTCTCAAGTCCAAAAGGAAAGGACAGCAATCATGAAAGAATTGTTCAGCACAACTAAAGAAGACATAGGCAGATAAACGAAGGAGAATAGAAAAATGATGGAAACATGCATGAACAACACAGGAAAGAATCAGAATGCATGAAACATATTCAAACAGATAGCCAGGATATTAAGAAATTCATTGAAAGCTGGCAAAACTGCTTGAATGAAACTAACGATAGATTTTCAGACCTTGAAGACTGTTGCAGCTAATGAATGTGAAATAAAAGATCTCTTGAAACTATAAGCCTTTTTTTTCAATACTGGTGATCAAACTCAGGACCTTGTGCTTGTGAGGCAGGCGCTTATGCCATGAAGCTGTATCCCCAGAAAGATCTCTTAAAACTAAAAAGGAACCAGGAAGCTACAAGATGATGCAAAGAAAATAATTTAAGGATAATGGGCATCAATGAAGCAGCAGGAGACATCACAAGTGACATAAAAAGACTATTTGCAGAGATACTAGCAGAAAATTTTCCAAACATGAGGAAAGAACTGGACATAGAGTTAAGGAAGACATGCAGAACTCCACACAGTCATAATCACAACAAATCTACACCCAGACACATAATAATCAAGATCTGAGAAATTCAGAAAAATAATAGAATACTAAAAACTCCTAGAGAGAGAAGAAACAGATTACCTATAATGGAAAACCTTTAAGAATTGTAGCAGATTTCTCAACGCAAACCATTAAATCAAGAAGAGTTCAGAATGAAGTGTTTCAGACCCTGAAGGAAAATAACTTCCAACCCAGACTGATATACCATGCAAAACTCTCTATCAAGTTCAATGGCCAAATAACATCATTCCATGACAAAGAACAATTGACACAATTCGTGATGACCAAACTAACCTTATAAAGACTTCTGGCAGATATTCTAGAAAGAGATAAAAGGAATCATAGCATCAAGAACAACAGAGAGGAATTACCAAACAGAGCAAGTAATTAAAAAGATGGGGAAATTATACAACTTATAACAGGAAATTAACATGGCAAAGATAAGCCAATATGTATGTTATAACCATCAATATAAATGGCCTCAAATCACCAATCTAAAGAAACTGACTACTAGAGTGGAATAAGAAGCAAAATCCAACAATATGCTGCACACAAGAAACACATTTAACGCAAATGGAAAATTACAGACTGAAAGTCAAAGGATGTAAAACCATCCTCCATGCCACAGGAAATCAGGAAAAAACAGGGGTAGTTATCCTGGTGACTGACAATATCAACTTCAAACCAAAAAAATCATCCAAAGAGATAAAGAAGGTCATTGCAAAGTTGTTTAAAAAATGCAAGACCAAGATATAACAAATACATATGCACCCAATGTAGGAGCAGCTTCCTATGTAAGACAAATTTTAACAGACATGAAAAAGCAAGTAGGCAATAATACAGTAGTAATGACTGACTTGAATATGCCACTGTAAGAAAGAGATAAATCAACTAGGCAAAAAAATCAGCAAGGAAATTAACAGAACCAAACCAAACTTGTGAAAAAATTGACCTGGTAGACCTTTTCAGAGTGTTTCATCCAGCAACAACAAAATACACATTCCTTTCAGCTGCACACAGGACATTCTCCAAAATACTAGCACAGAGAACACTCTTAAGTAAAGGCAAAGCAATTGAAATGATCCCATGCATAGCATCTTGTTACAGTGCAATAAAACTGGAAATTATTGAAAAAAACTGCAAAAATACCATAAACACATAGAAATTAAATAACAACCTCCTACACACCCAATGGGTTACAGATGAAGTTAAAGAAGGACTGGGACTGGGGAGATAGTTCAGTGGAATAAGTGCTTCCATGGCAAGCGCAAGGGCCTGAGTTCAATCTCCGGCTCCACACACACACACACACACACACACACACACACACACACACACACACACAAAATTAAAGAAGGACTGAAAAAATATTTAGAATCAAATGAAAATGCAGATCCAATTTACTGTAACCTGTGTCATGCAATGAAAGCTGTCTTACAAGGAAAATTTATAGTGGTAAATTCACACATTAGGAAAATAGAACAGTCACAAATAAATGATCTTATGTTGCACCTCAAACTCGTAGAAAAAGAAGAGCAAATCAAGTACAAAGCCCAAAGAAGGCAGGAAATTACAAAGATTAGAGCAGAAATTAATGCATTAGAGACAAACAATACAAAAAACACATAAATCAAAGAGTAGGTTGCTTGAAAGAATAAATAAAATTAATTAACCCCTTGTCAACCTAATAAAAAAGTGAAAGAAAAAAACCAAGTTTATGCAATAAGGAATGAAAAGGGTGGAATCACTGCAAACCCTAGAGAAATTCAGAGGATCATTAGTATTAACTTAGAAAATCTTTACAATCACAGGATAGAAAACACAGAGGAAAAGTACAGCTTCCTAGAAATGCCAAAGCTGTCAAAAAGACATACAAACTTTGAATAACCCAATAATGACAATTAAAATAGAAAATGTAGTAAAAATCCTACAAACAAAGAAAAGCTCAGGTCCTGATGGATTCTCAGCAGAATTGTACAAGAAATATAGAGAAGATTTAATGACAAATTTGCTCAACTCTTCAATAAAAGTAAAGGGGATCAATTCTTTCAAACTCATTCGTGGTTCAAAAATAAGAGAAAGATCCAACTAAAAAAGAGAACTATAGGCCAATCTCTCTCGTGAATATACTGGCAAAATATCCTCAATAAAATACAAACAAATTGCAGCAAATCATTAAGATTATACTTCAAGAAGAAGTAGCATTCATCCTAGAAATGCAGAGATGGTTCAACATATGTTAATCCATAGATGTAACACGCCACATGGGTAGAGCCAAAAACAAAAGCCACATGATCATCTTAACAGATTCAGAAAAAGCTTTTGACAAAGTCCAACATTCACTCATGTTAAAAACCCTAGAGAATTGGAATAGATAGTCTATATCTCAACCAGATAAAAAGCCATCTATTTCAAACCAACAGCCAACATCATATTAAAAGGGCAAAGCTGAAGGACTTCACTTTAAAATCAGGAACAAGACAAGGATGTCCACTCTTTCCACTCTTATTAAATACATTTCTGGAAATATTAGGCAGAACAATTAGACAAGAGACAGAAATGAAAGGAAGAAGGATTGGAAAAGAAGCAAAATTATCATTGTTTATAGATTACATGACATTCTACAAAAAGGACCCCAAAAACCCACCAAGAGTTTATAGATTTAATCATCAAATCCATGTAGCAGGATACAAACTCAATACCCAAGAATCAGTAGAATTTTTATGCACAAAAAGTGAACACACCTGGAAAGAAATTCGGGAAAACATACCTTTGATGATAACATCCAAAAAAAATGAAATAATTAGAAATCAATCTCAGAAAGGTCATAAAAGATATATGCAGTGAAAATTATGCTAATTTGAAGAAAGAGACTGAAGAGGAGTTGAGAAAATGAAAAGATATTCCTTGCTCCTGGATAGGCAAAATCATTGTGAAAATGACCATATTCTTAAAATTGCTATATAGATTGAATGCAATCATGATTAAAATACCATTAGTGTACCTCACAGAACTAGAGAAAGCTTTCCTCAAGTTCATTTGAACCAGAAAAGACCCAGAATATCAAAAGAAATTTTGGAAACAAAGAAAAGGCAGGAGGTACCAGAGTTACTGACCTGAAATTATACTTTAAAGCTAGTGTGTTAAAATCTGCATGGTACTGGCATAGAGACAGATCTGAAGATCACTGGAACAGGTTAGATTATGCAGACACTAGTGCAAACATACTCATATGACATTCTACAAAAAGGACCCCAAAGAGCTGGGCATGGTGGCGCATGCCTGTAATCCCAGCACTCGGGAGGCGGAGGCAGGAGGATTGTTGTGAGTTCGAGACCAGCCTGAGCTACAAAGTGAGCTTAAGGCCAGCCTGAACTGCATAGTGAGACCCTGTCTCAAAAAGACAAAAAAAAAAAAAAAAAAAAAAAAAAAAAGGACCCCAAAAACCCACCTAGAGTTTATAGATTTAATCATCAAATCCGTGTAGCAGGATACAAACTCAATACCCAAGAATCAGTAGAATTTTATGCACAAAAAGTGAACACACTTTTTACTAATACTACTAATATAATAATCTGAAGTATTTATGTTTCCCTTCCTCAACACCAGGCAGTACATTTATGTAATAACTGTATTTTAATTAGCACCTGCTTATTTTTCTTAGCTTAAAGTGAGTAAACAGAGATACAATGTGTGCAAGCCATGTGCATTAAGCCAACCATCATATTGAATACTTTTTACCTCTCATAAGAACAAGCCCTCCTTCAATCCATTGTGTTCGGTCCTTGCATAGACTCGTGGCACTCTATTACAGTGGTTTCTCCTGAGTGAATTAACTTTAGAACAGTCTTAACATATGGCACAGAGGGATTGCCATGTGTGATCCCACTTAAAACAGGAACACACAGGAAGAATCCACTGAATCCAGTGAAAGGAGATTTGTGGGGTGGGTTCTGGATCATGTTTCACAATCCAAAAGAGGGTTTACAGAAGAATTAAGAGGATGCTGAGGGGCCGGGAAGATGGCTCAGTGGAATAAGCACTTCCTGGCAAGCTCAAGGGCCTGAGTTCAATCCCCAATTCCGCAAAAAGAGGAAAAGAAAACAAAAAAACAGGACGCTGAAGGATGCTCTAGGCTCCTTTTGGAAATGATAAAATTACACATCAAATAAAAAAGACAGAGGCAGCTATGCTGGGGAGGAATAAACTCTGCTTTATTAAGATTTGAGCTGCACTTATACCCCTGTTGATTTGTTTCTACTACCGCCTTCTCTCTGTTGTCACAGCTCCCAGGAGGGCACGAAGCAGGAGCAAATCGGTGTGGAAGAAGCAGGCAGTACGAACTGTCCAATCAGGGGCCAAGGGAGGCGGGCTCTGTTGCCTGGCGCTAAATCCCAGATCCTGAGCCGCTTGCTGAGAATCCGCAACCCTGCCTGCACCGCGTGGATTTATGATTTCCGCGGGCTGCGGCCTGCGTTGGAAGGACCCTGGAGGACCCTCAAGCCACGCAATGGTAATAGTGTGGGATGGGTGCCCTGAATGGGACTTGAGGGAATGCGATGCTGGGTGAGATCAACCCGGAAGTGGAGGGAACGGCAATGGCCGACAGGAGCGTCCCTGTTTTCTCCAGGGTCTGAGTTCTTTTTGGTCTCTAGCCTTGGTATCCTCTGGACCTTTTGTCGTGGCTGTAGATCCCCTATTTTGGGGTTACGACCTTCCACAGCTGTCCTGCGAATCAGCAGTGCAGTCTCTGGCAGATCGAGCTCACTGCCAAATCTCCACCAGTGAGGAGATAGTTTTGGGGTGATCCAGCTGCAGCTCCATTTTGAAGGACTTATACTGTACTGGTTCCCTATTCTCACCCAGCCCACCAGCTGATCTGGTGGATATCAATTCTATATGTGTTTGTTATACTGAGTTTTAAGCACTCAGCTTTCTTTCTGAGGTCAATGCGCCTTCAGCAGTAGAGTGAATCCCCAAATTTCAGGACATTCCCAAATTTCCATACTCATGACAGTTGATGGTAAATGTCCATAGAATCCAAAGATAGTGTTAACTCCATATTTGATGGGGCTTAGTACTGGAGTGCTTGGACTGCACACATGCCGTAAATGCCTGCATTCCATAAAGAAGTTCAAAGAACTGATCATCTTAATTGTTATATCACATTTGATAACAAATGTCCTATATATAGGAGGACTTGCCATAGTTTTTTTGTTTTGTTTTTTTGAACCAGGGATTGAACTCAGGTTCTTGTGCTTGCCAGGGAAGCGCTTATTCTACTGAGCCATCTCCGCAGCACCCTTCCCATAGAGTTTAGATTGCTGAGAAATTGTAAGTGATATATATATATATATGTATATGCAGTGGCTAGGTGGGAAAAAACAAACAAACAAGCAGTGGCTAGAGAAAGGACTCCTTCCAAAAAAGGACTGAATGTTCAATGAACTGTGAAATTCATTGAAGTTGAGTGTGGACATTTACATGTGGTTTGTTATGATGGAAAGGGAAAGAAATGTCCTCTCATATAGTTGGTATAATCCTTGTATTTGTAGGCATTGTTTTAAAAATGGAAATCCTGTCTGTTAAGGAATTCTTATATTAAAGAACTACTGGGGTAGCTCTAGGGATAAAGCTCTACCTGTGAGTTCTGCAGGAATACGAACTCTTAGGAATAAACTTTATTTTTGTAGGGAGAAGCAAATAGGAAGAGAAAGAAAGTGGCAGAGTGTGGAGAAGGTGGCAAGATCCAAGGCTGTGGGAGAGAAGTTGTACCTCTGAAGTCAGATTTTCCTTTGTGTGAACATTCACTATGCCCTAGCTCATTCTGAACAGTTGTCAAGGATCACAGACCTGCAGGAAGGTGAAAGGGTCAGTAAACATTAGATGATATGTGTTCTGTTAACACTAACCTAATCATTTTTTATGAAAAACAGGAAATTAAAAATGTTGTCTTGGTTTACGCCTAAAAATTATTGGTTATAATCACCTAAGTGTGATGGAAGGGATTTCTGCATCATACAAAAGACTGCAAGTTGTGATTGATGTTTTGTTGAACAGAGAAGGGAACACAAGGCTTTTTCTCTAAATTACATTTCCCATACTTGAATATTTTGTTTTTAAATTTGAGACCAAGTCTTATAAGCTTTACAGGCTGCAGTGAATTTCTGATTTTGTTGAACCTCTTGCAATTCTGAGAATACAGGCATATGTCAATGTGTGTAGCTAAGGTAGGGTTTCTTTTATTACTATTAAGTGGCATTGCAATGCTTGGTTAGATGAAACTTCAGTGAGGCCTGTTGTATCCACCTTTTATACTAGCAAGTTGGGATACTTAGGCAGAAGAATTGTAAGACTAAACCTAGCCTAGAGAAAGAAGCAAGACCCAGATCAACAAGAAGTGTAAATGATGGACAGATCTAAATGCACTATAGATCTCCAAACTAAAGTAACCTGTGAAATGTGCACAAGGCCCTGAATTCAATTTCCAGTACTACAGAATAAAAGAGAAAGTCATTAGTTTTCAGTGGAAAATGTACTTTGATTTTTTGAAATTTATATTGTTTACACACTAGTGGTACAATACTCATTGGAGATATTGGACAGAAGCAGTGATTCTCTGCTGTCACTAACAGGACACCATGTGAAAACAGCCACGAGCTTCTCTGGAGAATATGAAACTTACTGGGTACTTTTCCTGTGTGGAGCACCGGATTAATCATCTCCTGAACATGGCTGGGACACTATAAGTAGTGTTTGGATGGAGGAGTACTACTCTGGGTTTTGTGTTAGTTGTGCTTCATTTGCTTCAGTGATTGGTCATTTATGTATTTTGCATTATAAAAAGGTACACAGAATTGTCCGCCTTGCTTTATAGGGACAAGGCAATAGGATAGAAATTGTCAACAAACAGACACAGGGCTGAACAGTGTAACCACACTCACCAAGCATGTGCAATACTGAACATATTTCCCCTCCTATTTCTAGTTTATGCTGACTCTGGGAACCATTCTATCTGCCTTAATCTTAGAGATAATATTTGACTTTGTACATCATCCTGTCTTGTGTTCCGGGCCTCTTACTTGCATTTAACAAACTGAATGAAGTCTGGTCTGTGTAGCACTGTCACATCCAAGACTTGGGGCTCTTTTTCCTTTGCAGTGACTTGCATCTCCTTGGGGTAAGGGGACCATGAGACTTTGCAATGTGTTCCACATGTGGGTGGAGCCTGCAGTCCATGGGATTCACTCCTGTTCTGTTGAGCTCCCCAAATTCTGTGTACAACTCTGTCATGTTGGTGTCCTGAAGAAGGCCCTGGGAATGGTCTCTCAGGAAAGGCACAGCTGACACAAAGCCCAGAGCTTCAGTTCAAGCTACCCCTAGTCTGGCTTCTACCTCACAGTGCTCCTAGTGTGTGTCATCATGGACTAACAAGGAGTGGATATGATTTTTACTTTAGTGGCATCAGAAAGCCATTGCATATGAGAAGACCAGAAAAAGTATTGAAGTGCAGCCTGAGAGTTATTTGGGTGGAGTCACCAGTTGGTGTTCTGATGCGCAGGTAGAGTCTGCAGCTCTTGGGGTCTTTTTCCCTGATTACCATGTCATTCACGAACTTATATGTGTAGCGCAGCTACTGAGTCATAAGAGTTTTAGTCCCTATGAATTTATACTTCAGAAAACATGCAGCTATAACCTAACACTGCCTTTTTGACAGTTATTTGAAAGCTGGCTTTTCACGTTCTGTCAGCCATATAAGCGACATGGGAAACATCTTCCTGCCCTAGAGGCAAGGCAGATTTGAGAAAATGCCACAGATGTTCAGGAACATGTTTACTAGTGCCCGGAATGCATATCCATTTCAATGGATAAACACTGTCTATAGGACCACCACCAGCAGGCAGTAATTTCTATTTCTCATAATCACCAACACCAGAGAATTTCTAACTAGTGAATTGTGTGTATATGGATTAAGATTCACTTCCATTTTTTGAATTTTTTTGTATGTCCTTTCTCTTATGTCTTCATTTTTCTCTTCCCTGTTTAAACTCTCCTGTAAGTTTTCTGCTTATATTTTGTGTTTATACTTGTGATGAGGATACGTTTTAAAAAAAATCTTTTGTCTACATCTGTCACTTCTATAGAATGACAGTATGTCCTATAATTTTCATCAGCAGATAAATTTAATTAAGAATTTTCTTTGTTGAACAAAAGTCCTAAGTATTTCTGCTTTTATTCTAGTCAAAGTCACTTTACCACTTGTGGCTTTATAAATTCATATCTGAATTTTATTTCCACTCCTAGATGATAAGTTTGCTTTCTTATAATTTGTTCTATAATTCAGATTTTCATATTTAATGTTTTTTGTCATACATCCGAAATGCAGTCCATGTTTTAATGGTTGTGATTTAAAAATCAGGGCCACTTGGCATATAAACTACAACTGCAAGCATAATCAGGTGATGAATTACTTTTCCCTCTTCGTTTATACTGCCAGTCTTAGGCAATCTCAGTTTTTAAAATGGGGAAGTATTTCTTGAGATTTCTTGTGAGTTTCATATGTCTACATGTTGTTTGATGTTCAGACTTAAGTCATTGTAACTTTCTGGCTTTTCCCAAGAAATGGAAGTGGGTATTTCTCTCCTTTATTTATATATTGTTTTAGGAATTAAAAAATAATGCTCTGTAATTTTTTTCCAGAAGGGAATCTAGAAGATTTTATTATATTCATAGTTAATTCAGTAGAATCATAAATATAGTATAAAGAATATACTTTCACATATTTGTAGTATAGCACATCAGCAAATCTCAGCCTGTACCTTATTCTCTACATAACATTATGTTCCTCAGTTATTTTCTTCTGTTTTTTGAAGATAGGATCTCACTATAGTTCAGGTGGACCTTGAGCTCTCTCTTTAGCTGGCCTTGAACTTGTGATATCCATGCCTTACCTGGCATGTGACATTGTGTTTAGCTTTCAAATTTTAAGTATGTGTAGTGTTTTTTTGTTTTGTTTTGTTTTTTATATGTTGCTAGGTGTTTTGTTTTGTTTGGTACAGGGTCTTACTACATAGCTTGAGCTCAGTTGCTAGGTGTTTTGTTTTGTTTGGTACAGGGTCTTACTACATAGCTTGAGCTCACAGTGATCTTCTTGTCTCAGCCTCACCAGCTCTGGCATTACAGGCATGGACTACCACGGTGGCTGGCTTGGCATGGGGCCTGCATGGTATGCAGTCTCAGGAATGGAACCTGGGTCCTTGTGCTTGCCAGGCAGGTGTTTAGGTCACTAACTTATCTCCCTGGCCCATGTTGCTGGATTTTAAGAGTTCGTTGATATTTTATACATACATAGGCACAAATGCTTTCTATAGAATCCTTTCTTTGCACTAATATGTGAGGATTTTCTTCCAGAATGCAAAATACTGACATGGATTGGGAGAAGAAGCTGAGTAAAACATCCATTATCTTTTTTTTTTTCATTATCTTCTTTTAAGGTTGACATTAGCAGTCTTCTCAAAAGTTTTCTCAAATTTATAATTAAATGTATTTTTAAATGAGGTATTCTGAAATGTTTGTCATATTCACATATTGTAGGAATATTTTTGTACTTTTGCTTCAATAAATAATGAAACATTTTTTTAACCTGCAGTAAATTTAAAAATTTGAACAAAAGCCCATTTGTTTTCTGTAACTATTGCATGTATGCTGACCTTATGAGACTTGAGAGTTGTTTCTTTATAGAAAGACTATTATGAATGAGGATCAGTCAGAATTATTATAATGGAATAGTTTTAGTAAGTAGTAAAACTATGAGCAATACTATAATTTATTCCAGTTGAATTTTTCTGGTAGGATAGGTGTTCTTGTCATTGTTATAAAATGAGGTCTTCATAATTTTGTCATTTGTGGATAGTGATTTTGACTCTTTCATTTCTCTGCTTATGCTACTTGTCGTTCTTGCCTTGTAACACCACACATGAATTTTGTGACAGGATTGGGGACATTGAGTATCCTTGGCTTATGTCTGACCCTGAAGTAATTCATGTAGGTGTCTTCCCTTCAGTGTTTCGCGTGTTAGTATAATGGGATGTGTGCTGAGTCTTGTTACTGAGCCTTTTAAAAAGTTAGAGTACTTTAAGAAATAGTAATTCATAGAAATTAAGATTTAGAAAATATGTGTATATAAAGATTCAAATTATCATGAGTTCCTTTTTAATTTGTGTTTCTGATATGTAACTATCTTTGTCTTTGATAAAATAAAAAATTCACTTATGATAAAGTATGTGTGTGTGTGTGTATACATACAGGTTTTGATTGAGCTTAGTACCTCATATTGGCTAGTAACCCACGCTACCACATAGGTATGATTGGCTTTATGGTTTTCTGGTTTACCTTTACTTGTATTTAGTTTTCCTGTAACTAGGTACTGGTTATATTAAATAATGATTGTATATCCAGTAGGCACACTTGCCAGAGAAGAGACTCTTCTCACCTAATTCAAAAGCTCCTAGTTTGTCACTAAAGCCTCTCTACCTATCTGAGACTGACTTGGTTTGTGTACTCCAGTGACTGCAGGCTACATGGGAAAGACAATGGGAGATCCTCAGTCCTGAAAAAGGTGAATGTGCAAGGCCCAGTAACCCAAGACAGGAGTGCATTGTTTGGTGGAAGCATAAGTTTTTGCCAGAAGAGGACAGAAACATCCTTGGCTAGAGCTGGTCTCCTTCATTCACAGAAGGGTCTCTGTTTCCATGTGTCAGCTGCTCCTAGAAGCTTGGTTTGGGCACTCAGGATTGGCTTAAGACCACTGCAAATACCTTAGCATCCTCCTTGTCTCAGTGAGCTGAAGTCAGGGCCACAGCCGTGTCTTGGGCAGCTGTCCCTGCAACTGTACTTCTCAATATCTTGTCCAGTGACAGTGGCAAGGTGGTTTGGAGACTCCTGGCTCTTCTGGGAAATTTGTGTATGGGTCACACTATGGTGTGATGGGTGTCAGTGTCTAACCCATCAGCAGACCTGGTGTTGTGACTTCTATGTTGAATGAGCCCCAAATGCCTCATGTATTTGGAAGCTGAGTCAGTTCTGTGTTCTGGCCTGTGTATTCATGCACTTTTATTTCGATAGATGAGGGTGCTCTTAGGACACAGAGCATATTTAGAGGTGGGAATACTGGTAGTGTGACTTGTAAAAGTGTATCTCACCTCTTGTGCCTCTCATTTTTCTCTGCTTTCTTGGTGGGTGCATTGGGCAAATTTTCTTTGCCATGATTTTTTTTGGGGGGGATTTGTTTGATTTTTCAACCAGTTCACTACAGATTAAGGTTTTGGCCAAACTAATATTGTTCTGCTTTAAATTATATTTAGGGGCTATTTTGTCCGTGGGGTGCGACAGTCGCTAAGCCACCTTGTGGTACTATATTTGTAAATGTTTAGGATGCATGTTCTCACAATATGTCTTCTCAACCCTAAGCCTCCGTGTGATGACAAGGAATATTAAAAATTTTTATTGCTATGTGTGTGCAATACATAATAATGACATTCATCATAGGGAGTTGGCACATGTACGTAAGACATCTCGTTATTTTATTCCACTTATTTCCTTTCATCCCTCCCTTGTTGCTCTTCTCATTAGAACTTTTACACCTACTTCTCAAAATCTATCATCCCATTTTGGTATTTATTTGTATTTTTGGGCGCTTACAAAAGAGACCTAATGTGATAATTTAATATATCTGATTTATTTCACTTAAATTTATGTTCTCAAGCCGGGCGTGGTGGCGCAGGCCTGTAATCCCAGCACAGGGGAGCCTGAGGCAGGATTGTTGTGAGTTTGAGACCAGCCTGAGCTACAAAGTGAGCTTAAGGCCAGCCTGAACTGCATAGTGAGACACTGTCTCAAAAAGACAAAAAAACAGAACGTGCATTCTTTAACCTAAAAATATTTGAATTTTATCTTTAATGTAAGAGTGCTATTCCAGTGTACATAAAAAAGACATTTTGTTTTCCATTCATCTGTTGATGGGCATCTTGGCTGTCATAAAATTTAGCTCATACAAATTATGCTGCTGTAAATACAACTATGAATATGTTGCTATGGTATGATGAAACATCTGGGTTAAATAGAACCTCTAGTTCCAATATTTTAAGGAATCTCCATACTTATTTCCATATCATTGCACAAGATTTATACTGTGACCAACAGTGGAGAAGGATTTCTTTTCTCTTATAGCTTCATCAGCATTTGTTATTGGTTGACTTACTGATAATATCCATTCTTTGTGGAAGAAGATAGACTTTCAGTATTGTTATAATTTGCGTTTCTCAAATGAGCAGTAATATTGAACACTTTCATTTATGTGCTGTTGCTACTTCTTCATCTGAGAAATGTCTTCATTTTAGATACCCAGTTTTGTATTGGGTTTTTTAATTTTATTTCTTTGAGTTCTTTATGTAGGTGTTAGACATTTTTCCCATTCTGTGCATTTTTCGCTTCACTCTGTTGGTGGTTTCTTTTGCTATTCAAAAGCTTTTCCTTATGATGAGATCACCCTTGTTGACTCTTTTTAGCATTTCCTGCACAATTGGGGTTTTGTTTGTAAAATCTGTGGCTATACCTTTGTCATCAATAGTTTTGCCTATTTTATCTTCTGGCACATAGGTTGTTTTCATTTTAACATTTAAATCTTTGATCCATTTCTATTTAAGTTTAGTGCATATTGAGAGTTATGGGTCTAATTTCAGTCTTTGAAGTGTGGAAAGCCCATTTTTACAGGAACAATTGTTAAAGAGGCTCTCTTTCTTTTCTTTTCTTTTCTTTTTTTTTTTTTTTTTTACCAGGCGTTGAACTCAGGACCCTGTGCTTGCCAGGCAAGCATTTATTCTACTGAGCTATCTCCCTGGGCCCTAAGGCTCTCTTTCTTCCAGTGAATTTATTTGGCCCCCTTTTCAATATCAAGGTAACTGAGTACATTTGGAGTTGTGTTTGCATCTTTTCATCTGTTCCATTGACTTCTGGGTCTGGTTTGTTGGGTTATTTATTTATTTATTGCCAGTACTATGCTGTTTTTATCAGGAGAAAAAAAATCATTGTAGTATAAATTTAAGTTAAGGATTGTGATGTCATCTGCCTTGCATTTTTTGCTCAGGATAGTTTTTGCTATTCTAGAACTCTTCTGGTTCCAAATTAAGATTGTTTGCTCTAGTTCTGTATGGTATGGAACACAATTACATTAATTTTTAATGATGCTGTTGGAAGTGTGACCATTTTCACTATATAGGTTTTGCTTATCCAAGATCAAGGGTTGCTTTCCATTTTCTGATACCCTCTTCAATCTTCTTCAGAATACTTTACTTTTTCAATGCAGTGGTCTTTCACATCCTTCATTAGATTGATTCCTGTGTATTTAATTTTTCTTGATGCTATTGTGAAATGTGTTTCCTAATTTCTCTCTCAGGGAGATTGTTATTTTTGTACAGAAATGTTACATTTCTATAGTTCTGACTTTGTAGCTATGCTACTAAATTTGCTATTGAATGTACCGTTCTTTCGATTGATTTTTCAGGCTTGTATATATACTATCATGTCAGGTACAATGATTTTTTGGACCGCTTAACCAAACTCCCATTTTAATAGAAGCCTTGGAGTGATACATTCTGCAAATCTGTAATGCAGAGAGGAACGTACTCCAGTGAGTATCAAATACTAGGTGGTTGCAGTTAAAAATCTATACTTCAGGTGATTCACTTCTTTGGGTAGAATGAACCAATGAATATCTTCATGTGCAAGCCAGTGAAAACAAGGATATCATTCTGCAAAGCTGGTTACACATATAACATAGATATAGTATTAGTGTTTCCTTCCTGTCCTCCTATTTTTGTTTATGTATTTTATTTCTTTCTTTTCTCTGAATAATGTTTTATAACTATTGGAGTGTTCATAGTGGACATTTTTGCCTTTTTCCTGATGTTAGAGTGAAACTTTCAGTTTTTTACCATTTAGAGCGATGTTGGCTGTTGATTTGTCATAGGTGGCTTTTATCAGATTGAAAGAAGCCTCCTATTCCAATTTTCTACAGGATTTTTATTGGAAACAAGTGATGAACTTTATGAAATGCTTTTTCCATGTCTGTTGAATTGTATATATTCATTGGTTTTGTGCTTGGTTCTGATATCATGGGGTATTACATTTATTGATTTAAGTGTGTTGAAATATCCTTACATTCCTAGGATGAATGCTACTTTGTCTTAGGTACATTTCTTTGTGCTGAGACAAAATATCCAACACCAAAATTTCAAATTGGAAATGTATATTTCATTTCACAATTTGCAGAGGCATTTGTCTACAATGTGGTGGCAAGGCATGATTATAGGGCATCTCAGAGGAATAAAAAATTTATGACCGAATGAAGACAGCAAAAATAGCAAGCAGCCAAATAACAAGAGCTCACAAGCCTTCTTTCTTTGTGTTACATTTTATCCATCCAGCACAGAGCACCCTTCTTCTTACCAAGAACTATGCCAAACTTTTTAGTTAACTGATTTAGTAATCACACACCCTTAATCCCAGTATCAGGTATTTCACATCTATCTCTGCTCTCCGTAGAACCATGTCCATCCCCTTATTCAAAAGGCATTTAGTTCATCTTGAACAGTTACCAAAATCCTAATAGTTGTAGCATTGCTAAGATGACCAAATCAAAAGTGCCCTCTGAGATTTAAAGCAAACTGTTAGCTGGGAATCCCTCTACAAATTTAAAAAAAAGCTTAACACTTGCAACATTCACTGGGACAAGTATACTTTTTCAGTCCAGCATCCCTGGCAATTTGTACCATGTTATCAACTCTGAAGGGCTTGGCTTTCTGTCTGTTGTAGATAGAATCTACAAGGTATGTTCATTACTTTTCTCATTTCTGAAACAAGATACGCAAAGTTAAAAGAGGAAACATTTATTTAACTAACAGTTTATAGAGGTTTTAATCCATATTAACCTGGCTCTAAGGCAGGACAGCCTTCTGGAAGGGCATCCCAGAGGAGAAACTATTCATGGCAGCAGAAGAATGTGAAAGCAGATTGTAGGGATCCACTGGTCTCTTGATATGATCCATTGTATTCTGGGGAGAAACGGTGACTATGTAAGGTTACACTGCTGAATACAGGTACCAAAATCCTTGGACTGGTATCAAAAATGAAAATGTCTTCTTAAGAGTTCTCCAAACACTGCAGTGGAGCACCCATCATCCACACAACAAAACAAAAAGGGAAGACAGGAGCTGCTGACGCTGAAGTTGATCATATGTGGGAGGGCAGGATGAGTTCTCATTGCCTAAAGCAGTCAATGAGGTAGGTGTCCTTGCCTACCTCAGTCTTCAGAAAAACATCGTGCCTGGACATTGTTGGCTATTAGTCGCTAGGCCACCTTGTGTCTTGAAACTTTGTAAACGTATAAACAAAGGCCCTTACTGTTATTCAGGGGCCATCCCACCAACCAGGCAGACAGGCCACACTTGGCCCAGCTCGTGTCTTATCTATCTTTTCCTCGTTCCTGCTGCTGTTTTCCCCTGGGTCACAACGTATCACACTGAAGAGACTGATAGATCCCTACATTGGCACCTTAGCGGGACACCCAGTATGAGACAAGTGTGGGCAACAGGAACACTTCTAAAGAATCCCCGTAAAGGAGGAAAGTGAATTGGTGCATCCAGCACAGGTGTACATTGGTACTGGCGCAGTAGTTGTAATACTTGGGGATGGTGGCTCATTAGGACCAGAAATAGGTTCACTAGGGTCAGAAATAGGTTCATTAGGGCCAGAGAGAAAACAATCTTAAAGAGAAAAATAGGTTTACATCAATTTTGAAGGATGTTTTTTGTGGGTGCATTAACGTGACTTGGAGTTTTCTTTGTGGTTGGGATACTTTACTCCAATCTGTCTTTGACTTAAAACTATCATATGAGAAGTTTATAGTGATTCAGATGGGCTTTCTGTTATAAGTCTTTTTTTTTTTCTCTAGGAGGTTTTTGTATGTTCTTCTGTTGCATTTCTGGAATGTTGACTTTTGTAGACCTTCATGAAGTTCTTTTCTGGTCATATTTAAATTGAATTCAATACCTCAATTTTCTGTGTGTCAAATTCTTTTTCATGCTTGGTGCTTTTCTGCTATCACTTCTCACAGTGAAAAGGCTTTCTTAGATCTTTTTTGTTATCTCTTAATTTTTGCATTGATTCTTATAAGTCTTATATTATCCTTCTTTGTATCATCTTGCAACTATTTGATTCTTCATGTCCTCTTTCTACTTTTATTAAGTCTTTTGTGTAACGATGGGAAATCTAAAGCTGTGCTCTAAATCTCTTGTTCTCTCTTCACTTTGCTTGATTCTAGTGCATATAAATTCTTTTTCTTTTCTTCTTTTTTTTTTTTTTTTTTGGTGTGTGTGTGTGCAGAAATGGGGATTGAACTCAGGCCCTTGCACTTGCCAGGCAAACACTTATTCTACTGAGCCATCTCCCCTGCCCAAGTGCATATAAATTCAATAGACTCTTTAATCTCCTGTGTATACATTTGAATTTGTTTTGTGGAATCCAGTCCTTTTCCATTTGCACATTCATGGTTTCCATGACTTCTGTAAGCTCCTTTATTTTTGTTTTCTGTATCCACTATAGATCACTAACAAACAGTTCCTTTGTTATGGTCATTGTTTCTTTAGTTATCTGTGAAATCATTTCTCAGGTTTTTTTTTCTTCTAGAGCATAATTTTAATTGCTTTTTTACTTCTGCTGCCACTGTTTCAGTAAGTTATCTGTGTAGGTTTTGATTTTTTTTTACCTCAGTGTTTTTTTAATTTGCCTCACATGAACTGATACTCTGGGGCTGCATTTTACTTTTGTGTCTTATATCTTCTTTTTTCTTTGCATTGATGCTTATAAAATATTTATGGTATTTAGCTTCATTACTAATATCTAGAACTTCTTAGGAAAAAAAAACCTTTTTAGTGATTTTCCTTGGTGTTCCTGGCTTTTGGCTGATGAATTTGTTGCAAGGTCCTGCCTCTTTATTTACTAAGGATCTGAATTAGGTGCCTATTTGGCCTTGCATGCAGTTCTTTGGTGCTTTTTTTATGGTGTTTATGAAGCACAGACAATCTCAATATTGCTGGACAAGGAGAAACTGTGTTGCCTTGGCTACAGTAATACCACAAATAAGCACAATAGCATCAACCACAGCCTAAAAAATAACAAACTGTACTAGCTGTTAATTGCTCTCCCTAAGCCATGCATACAATATTTATAGTTATATAGATATAATCTGAAGCAAATCAGAAAGTTATATACAGTAAACATCTCCTCAACAGAGTGGTTTTATCCTTAAGGAAAAAAATTTAAGAATGATAAAAGAAGTAAATATATGAACAAAAGAAGACAGGCAGATTAAAAGCAAGCTTAGAGCTGGTGATCTAGGTCAGTGGTATTGTGCCTGCCTGATAAGCACAAGGTCCTGAGTTTTGATTCCTGGTACATTAAAAAAAAAAAAAAAAAAAAAGCATAAAACACAAAAGAGATTAACCTCCCATGCTATGGGATAAGGTCCATTTCAGGGCCTGGCTTTGCTGTCTCTGCTAGTCAGACATACTGACAGAGCCCCCATCTTTGCTGAATGCTGGTAGAAATCCTGCAGTAGGATAGGTACTGTATAATCCCAGCAAGCCTGCAGTAGGAATAAGGCAAAGTGCAGATTCTGGTACATTTAGTTTCATAAAATTTCAGGCTGATCCTGGCTTCTATTTATGGGTTTTGAGACTCATTTAGCCTGCAGAAGTATGGGTGCCTCTTACCTACCACAGCCTGTGCTTGCTCACCCTGGGTGTCAGCCAAGGTTATGACTCATTCAGTTGCTAAGATCTTTCAGAGGTGACCAACCCATGGCTGACCTGAGCCCTGGATCCACTTGCACCCTCACTATAAAGGGATCTGGCATAAATCTGTCTCCCAAGGATGCTAGGATTAGAGTCACCAATTTTTCTAGTTCATAGCATCCACTGCTCCATTTCACTGGTGCATTTCTCCATGGAGTCTTCTGGCATCCCCAGCCTTCGCTGTTCCATGGAGTCTTCTGGCATCCCCAGCCTTCGCTGTATTTCAAGCCTCCTCTCTAATGCTGTAAGCCAGTAATTTGGGGACAAATTTCAGCTTGCAACCTCCTTTCACTACCTTGAGGTCTGTCTCCACTTCTGCTGTGGGATCCAGTACTCACTTTCCTTCCCCATGGTTTTATATCCTAGTGTTTGTATTGTGAGCCTTAGAGAGGCTAACCAACTGCTGCTTACTGTCTGCTGTCAAAGTCACTATATGGTGGTTAGAAAGCCATGAAAATCTGAAAAAAAAGGTCTGCCTATGAGTCACAGTGATACCTCACTTGCCATATATGCTTAAATTCCAACTGCTTATCCACAGCAATACAATAAATAAAAAATAGAGCGATGTAAAGAGGTCTCTTACAATTTAAAAGACCAAGAAAATCATTGAGGAATTTACAAATACAGCAAAGCAGATGAAGTAATTCTTTAAAGAATACACTTAAAAGCCACTGATGTTTTTCATGTCATACTGAGAGTTTCTGAAGTAGGGCATTCATGATGTGTGATTAGTAGAAATACTTGCAATTTTTCACATAATTGCTGTTATTCATGCCTGGTTGTGTTCTATCAAAATGGTGAATACCAAATAAAAGAACACAATCAGCCAGAAATTAGGCTCAGAATAGGACCCCAGGAGGTAGCTCCTACAGGAAAGTCTACCAGGTGATTGAACTGGATTTTTATAGGTGATTAGTGCGATTGGTTCTGGTGGGCTAAGAGTGGAAGCCTGAGACTGGGGAAGTAAAATAGCTAAGTAGCAAAGGCTGAGTTTTTTGCTTGCTGTCATGAAAAGGTCTTACCTGGGTACACTGACTTTGAACAGAATGAGTGGGACATGAACATGTCAGTGGGACATGATGTGGGAGTCAGTTTGTGGTTTTTCCCAGGTCTCAGGTGTTTGGCGGCCATTATTCCCAAAACTTGGGCAGATGTGGGTGAGCTATAGTGAAACCTGTCAGTTTGTAGATGATGTTTTAAAGAATGAAATGTAGAATGAGATAGGCGTTGTATCAAAGCAATACTGTAATACAAGTAAAGCCCCAAATGCAGCTCTGTCAGTCATCATTCCAACAGTTAGGCTCAAAAAGGTTGTCTTCACTGGAAGGACCAGAGTGAACTAGATACAATATAGGAGTAGAGGACAAAGTGGAAGGCCAGCTCCTGAGACACAGAAACTTTTCCCTGTGGCCTTAATATTTTTAGTGTGACATTAAAAGCAGGGTTAAATGCTAACTTGGCTTGAGTATGGGCAAATTACTGCATATCTAAAGGAAAGACATACATTTAGAAAATGTTAATGTCTTCTGTTACTACTGATCAGTTCACTTTCTTGATTTTTAGGGAAAATTGGAAATTAAAATCTGTTTCTGTCATTGTTGTGTGTTAAAGCTTTGTTAAATAGCATTATGTATCATCAGAAGAGTACTCAGGGTAGCACACAGGATGCTCCCTCTGAACTGTAGCCAATCCTTTTCTTTTCTTCTAATTTATTTTTTAGGTGGAAACTAGCTGTCACTGTTACAGATGCTGGGGTGGACACTGAATGTTCTCCCTGAGCCTCCTAGAGTGGAAGATCAGTACACCCAATTAGGGGATTTCTAATCAATTCTGCTTACCAAGATCAGAGTACTTGTTTAAATTAAGCATCATCAGGTTTTCACATTCAGAAAGTCACAATTTTTGTCTATTAAATATGTGTAAAGAAAGAAATTGAATACAGCTTTGAATTATTTTCTCCTGTAGAGACATATGCATGTATCTAAGTGTAGTTCTGTGAATAGTATGTTTCTTAAATGATCTTTTCCTCATATTCTAGATAGAGAATTCTAATAATGTGATAACAATCTGAACAGCACAGATGTCTGTCTCTTCCTGTCATGAACAGTTTCTATTGGAATGGTTTGCTGTGTCACCCTTTACTTCAGATGATGATTCATGATGAAACAACATATGCTTTCATGCTTGAAATCTGCACATGATGCATTACAGTATAATAATGCTCTGAATTTGTCCAAACTGTATTACTGGTGATATATATATTAAAATTTGGGCCTAAATTTTTCTGATAGAAAATTGCCTGGTGGTCAAAAAAACCCAACACATTTGAGTTCAGAAAATGTCAACTTTCCAGTGAATGTGGGCAAATGTTGTGTTCATTATTCAGCCAGTGGACAAAAAAGCAATGTTCTGGCTCAGTGGAATAAGTGCTTCCCTGGCAAGCGCAAATGCCTGAGTTCAATCCCCAGTTCTGCCAAAACAAATAAATGAGAGAGAGACAGAGAGAGAGACAGAGAGAGAGAGAGAGAGAGAGAGAGAGAGAGAGAGAGAGAGTGCTCTATGTTCTCTGGAAGAATGGGAGTAGAGGAGAATTTGCAGTTTTAAGCTTTCTGGCTTCTCATGTTTCCTTTGATTGCCAACTGATTCCCTTGATTGCCTTGATACCCTTGATTTCAAGTGTATAGTGAAAGTCATGTGTAAGCTCTGAAAATTGTGCAGCTATCTGAATGTGGGTTCTCTTGTAAAGTGGTGACATAGGCTTCTTACCTGAGCTACTTTCCTTTCCTTTGTTTCTTTTTCCCCATTTCTTTTGGAGTGAGATGCGTGTATAAAATGGAATTTTTCTTAGGGATATTTTTTCATGACTTAACCATGAGATTATAACTTTCTTGGAAAAAGAACACACAGCATGATTACATCTGGAAAAGGCTAGACTAATTTAGAAATAAATGATTTGTTTATATATTTATCTTAAGTGTGTATAAAAATCCACAGAATACTCACTCAGATTAGCAAATCAACTTAGGTTAATTCTAGTCTAGTTGTATGGATTCATCAGCAAGCCCAGGGGTGATATAAGATGTATATTCTCTTTAAAGTTCTAGCATCTCATCACTAACAGAGTGTTATTTGGTTCAAGTTCACTGCAATTTTTTTTTGTATTTTAGGAAAGGGTCTGCAGTGTGTCCAGGGTCTCATGCATCAGACTCGTACTGATGCATCTGTTTACAGTCTCCCAGGAGCTGGGATAACAGACGTGCACCACGACATCCAGTCTCAATTGCTGTCTCAGGGTACCCTAGTGTGAGGCTGGCATGGCAGGTCTGGGGATCAAATCGCAGGTGCTTTAATCTGCTGAGCTATTTGGCCGGCCTCACTGTAATATTGAATGAGTTAACAATTTAGGTTAATATAGCATTATTAATATGTAAAAATCCTAATTTTCCTTTCCTTTGCCTTAAGCTCTTGCCCATAAGATGGTAGAGAATGGTGTATTTCAGCCACTTCGCTGACTTACTCCTCTTCTGTGGCCTTACATAGTTTCTTGTTGCTAAATGTTTTTGGTATAGTTAAAATGTTATCGTTGCCATTTTCTGCAAGCCATAATAAATTAAAATCTTTGAAATGATTTAATATATTCATATTTATCCATCTAGTTTAAAATGCAATTTTCCATGTTTTTGCTGCTTACATCTAGAGCTGAGAATTTTTCATATGTAGGCTTTTAATGCTGTGAAGTTGTTTCTATATCCCTCTGTGGAACATTTGGTGTGATGTTTAAAATCTCTAATCTAGTGGGATAACCTTAATTTTTAATTAAATAACAAGTGTTTGGGCTTTTGTTCTTGAGATATATCATACTAGGCTAGCTTACGAATTCTAGTAGTTATTGTTGGTCATTTAATTTTAACAATATAGAACATAATTCTCCATGTTGATTAAGACAATTTTATCTTAGAAATAGAAATTCAATCCATTTATAGCTTAATTCCTGATGGTTTGAAGCACTTTTCTAGTATCAGTGTTAAAAGTAAATAGGCAGATTATTTAATGTCTTTTCTTTTCCTTTGTACTGAGAGCACTTCAAATTCACTCCTGTTAATTTTGGAGTAAATTATACTATTTTTAATTGTATTTACAGTAGTTCATAACAAACATCTTGTGCTTATTTCCCTTGCCAAATAAATTTCTAAATTTTTAAATATATCTTTTTTTCTCACAGAGAACATAAGTTTGTTTTCTTAACCACTCACATGATGTTTTAATTTTTTCTGTGAACAAGTTATGATAAAAAAGCATGCTTTATTTACTCGTTTATTTTGGTTTAGTTGTGGTAATTTTATAAAATTTTGGTGGCTTCTTATTTAACTGGGAATTTAACATAATTCCACTTGCTTTTGTTTTCAACAATAACCTGTAGGCCTATGTCCTACATTTTTCTGATTTTCATGTCAGAAAATTATTTACCTTACATTGAAATAGCATTCTGTGTTCTAAGATATTCAGGTCCATTGCAACCCATGTATAATTTCTGTCATTCATACTGCATGTCAGTAAAATATCTAAGTATGTGGTTTTTGCTATGACTTAAAACATGATTTTTTGCTAAATATAGCTAAAATGTATGACACTGGATTTATTTAAGGTATTTTGTAGGCTTATAGAGCTTTTTACATTCTTTTCTTTATTTCCAACATCTTTGTTGATATTACTTTTTTAAAAAAATGTACCTTTTCCAATTATCTTTTGGTTACCTCTACCTGTTTTCCCATTTTTTAGACAGTTACCTTATTGCCTTCATGTAGACAGTTAACTGATTACTTACTTCACTTTTTAAAAAAAATTTTAAGGAATCTTTCATGGATTTTTGTTAATCAGTTTCATTGTTTTCAGACAGTTCCCACTGCTCCTCCAAAATCAATATTTTTATTAGCATTCTAAGAATTTTAGTTCAGTTTTCAGTAAACTTTTTATCTACGAAATAGCTCATGTTTCTAAATGCTCTAAATAAAATCAGAAAAGAAAGGAGAAAATTCCCTAATCCTAATAAACAGGATACCCAGTATTCCTGTTCTGTGGTTGCTTTAGCCATGAGTTTCAATTTGTTATCATATTTCCTTTCTGAAATGCTTATATGATAAAGAATAAGTGCCGATGACCAAGACATGAAGGAAACACTTGGGAGACCCAGCCTTATATTAGGAATTTACAAGTAAAGTGCAAACATTTCCAGTTTAAATCTCACTCTTTTTCCTGGAATATATGTCTAATGACTTAGGATACAGTGTCCTTTGAAGATGTGGCTGTGAACTTCACTGTGGAGGAGTGGGACATGCTTGATCTTTCCCAAAAGAAACTCTACAGAGATGTGATGTGTGAAAACTTTAGGAATGTGGCTGCTGTAGGTAAGGAAGATATCCTTTTTCCATTTATGCATGTAGTGACCATTGGTTATTGCACTTCAGTGTAGTTGATTAAATTGCAATATGGAAACATTTGGTGACTTTCAGAGATGGTCACGATGTATTTGCTATTTAATTGGAATCTGTAGACTGATATGTAATATAGCAAGTCATCATATTTTTTGTCTTAGTGTTCTCATTGCTGAAACAAAATGCCCAGCACCAAAAGTTAAAGCTTTGCATCAGCTCACAGCTTGTAGAGACTTCAGTTCAAGGTAGCAGGCCCAAAGTCAGTGGTCCTAGCTGGGCGTGGTAGTACATGCCTGTAATCCCAGCACTTGGGAGGCTGAGGCAGGAGGATTGTTGTGAGTTCGAGACCAGCCTGAGCTACAAAGTGAGCTTAAGGCCAGCCTGAACTGCATAGTGAGACCCTGTCTCAAAAAGACAAAAAAAAAAAAAAAAAAAAAAAACAAAGTCAGTAGTCCAGGCATATGGGTGCCACAGAAGGCAACAACAGCAGCTCTCTGTTTGTCCTTTCTAATGTTCCCAGATTCTTGTCCTTAGGGGAAGTTGTACTCACATCCAGGATGGGACACTCTTTGGTCAATGCCTTTATCACAGCTTTAATCTCAGTATCACACTTGCATGATCCAGCCACCTCCAAAAAGCTCCAAATGTGGCAGCATAAGGCACTGGGAAGTCATCTAGATATAAGCCCTAACATTTCTATTTATATACTTTAGGAAGGAACTGGGATGAGCGGCAGACTGAAGAAGAATGCAAAAATTGCATGGAAAATCTAAGGTAATTTATTCTCACAAAATAGTCCTTAAGAGTTAGAAATATTAAAACCAAGAAACCTGTAGATGAGGGTGATTTTTCACTTTCTTTAATCTCATGAAATTTCTCCAAATGTGTACATGTTAAGACTCTATAATATAATAATTATACTTGAATTCCAATATAATAATTATACTTTGAAGTATTCCAATATCTAAAACGCAGGCAATACTGACATCATGCCATAGGTGATATTATTTAACATATGAGAATAAATTATTTTTAATGCTCAAGTTTATAGAAGTATTAAATGAAATTGCTTTCAGGAATTGATTATAGGAGTATATAAAACAGTTTATGTCTAAGTATGAACCAAAATCAGATTATTCATACATATTATTTTCAGAAAACCCCTTTCATATCAAACAAGTTTGGTAAAATGCCATATATATTTAAATGTAGCGTATACATTTGTTTAAAAATTTGCATACCCAGTGGAAGTACTTAACGTCCAAATGAATTCCAGTGATGTGTTAATATGTTTTCAGGCACTCCTACACAGTCAGTGCATTCATGTTCCAAAATATTAACAATCATCTTTCAGCATTTTTGGTGGGAATGTTCTTGAGGTATGAAGTCTATTGAAATGTTTTTAGACTGCCCCCTAAAAGTGAAAACAGAATCAATGAGATAGTTCAGCGGTCTAAAGTGTCTGCTTAGGCAAGCCTAGGCAAGCGCGGGGACCAAGATTCCATCCCTAGAACTATATGCAGTGCCAGCCCCACCCCACAAGGTGAGTTGAACTGGCAACAAAAAAAAGTAGAAATACAAATTCCATTTTATTCCTGTATGCATTTCCTGGGTATATTTTCCCCAAATTCAAAGTAGATAGCTAACAGCAATGCATGTATGCCACTTGCTCATAGCAGTACAACTGACAAAAGTTAAGGCACATGTAAAAAAAAAATTATTAAGGAAATATGGGTTAGCCTCACCATGATGGTACATGCTTGGAATTCTAGGACTCTGCGAAGTTATGAAAACATCATATATTCATGTTCAACCTGCCAACTAACTGATGGATAAAAGTTTTAAAATTAAAAACAGGGTGGCTGGGGAGATGGCTCAGTGGAATAAGCGCTTCCCTGTCAAGCACAAGGGCCTGAGTTCAATCCCTGTTCCACCAAAAAAAGGAAAGAAAAGCAGGGTTGGGAGATACGGCTCAGTGGCAGAGCACCATCCTGGCAAGCACAAGGTTGTGGATTTTATTCTTGGTAACCCCTCCCCAATATAAGGCTGAGAATGTGGATCAGTGCTAAAACTCTGGATCAAATCTTCAGCACTTAAAAACACATGGTGCTTATACATATCTGAATAGTATTCCGCTATTGAGAAGAGTGAAATAGCATCAGTTGCCAGCAACTGGGTGGATCTAGATCCCACAATATTAAAAGTTTCAGATACCAAAATTTCAACAACATGGTGTATTTAGAATGAGGAACCCAAAATATGAATTAATTAAGAGTGTAAAGAATACCTGATATAGTATAGGGGTCAGATACTTCGAAGAGGATGAATAGGTTCAGTAGAAGGGCAAACTGGTAGTCATGGAGAAGAAGCAATCACAAATAATCATCAGAAATAAGCAATTATACCATACATACATACCTATTCCTAAAATTGAAAGTACTATGTGTCACTAATATGTAAATTGCAAACTTTCAAACAACTACTAATGCTTTGGTAAAAGCTGTTTCCAAGGCATCATCTAAAGGGTTCAATGCACACATTATTAAATATTCTTTGAGCATCAAATCTGTTCTACTGATATCTCACAATTCAAAAGACATTTTTATTTCTGGTGACTGGTTGCTGTGTTGCTTTGTGCTTTTACAGAAGTGAAGAAATAGAGAAATGCTGTGAATACAAAATATATCAACATGAAGAAGTAGCTTCTCTGACTCCAGATAATGGGATAAATATGAAACCACCTGGTACAGAAGCAAGTGAAAGCCTTGCCTTTAGAAATCTCCTGATTGGTCATTCTTCATTCACTGTGCCCATCCTAGCTACCACTGAACTAAAATCATATGAGTATTCGGGATTTGAAGAGAAACTGTTAAACTGTAACAAGCATGGAAAACTTTGTACTGACATCCAGTCCTTTCAGAAGCATGCAAAGACAAATCCAGAAGAGGAACCATATGAATATAAGCAATGTGGAAATTTCAGTTGTGGTTGCAGTGAAGGAACTAACACTGAAGACAAGACTTTTAAATATAAGCAAGATGCAAAAGCCCTTAACACAGCCAGCTATGTTCAAATATTTGAAAGAAATCTTAAGACAGTGACTACCTGTATAGGTATACAATGGGGAAATGGTTTTAACTCTCAACATGACATTCAGATACTTGAAAGAGTTAGTACTGGAGAAAGATCCTATGTATGTAAACACTGTGGGAAATCCTTTACTAATAGCACTTTATTTGATAATCATGAAAGAACTCACAACAGGAAGAAACCTTATATATGTAAACACTGTGGGAAAGCTTTTAGTACACACAGTTATTGTCAAATACATGAGAAAGCTCATATTGGTGAGAAACCCTATGTCTGTAAGCAATGTGGGAAAGCTTTTAGCATGCATAGCATTTGCCAAAGACATGAACAAACTCACACTGATGAAAGACCATTTACATGTAAACAGTGTGGAAAAGCTTTTAGAACACACACTCATTGTCAAATTCATGAACAAACTCACACTGGTGAAAAACCCTATGTATGTGAAGAATGTGGAAAATCTTTCAGTGCACGTGGTAGTTGTCAGATACATAAAAGAATTCACACTGGACAAAAACCATATGTCTGTAAGCAATGTGGGAAAGCTTTCAGAATACACAGTTGTTTTCGGGCACATGAAAGAACTCACACTGGGGAGAAGCCCTATGTATGTAATCAATGTGGAAAAGCTTTCGGTACACAAAGTCTTTGTCAAAGACATGTACGAACTCACACTGGTGAGAAACCCTATGCATGTAAGCAATGTGGGAAAGCTTTTAGCACACATGGTAGTTGCCGAGAACATGAAAGAACTCACACTGGAGAGAAACCCTATGCATGTAAGCAATGTGGGAAAGCTTTCAGCACACGTGGTAGTTGTCGAGTACATGAAAGTACTCACAATGGAGAGAGGCCCTATGTATGTAAACAGTGTGGGAAAGCATTCAGCACACGCAGTTGTTGTCGAAAACATGAAAGGACTCACACTGGGGTGAAACCCTATGTATGTAATCAGTGTGGGAAAGCTTTCAGTACATACAGTCATTGTCAAAGACATGAACACATTCACACTGGGTTAAAACCATTTATATGTAGGTATTGTGAAAAACCATTTAGCACACATGGGAGTTGTCAAATACATGAAAGAACTCACTTTGGGCTTAAACCATATATGTGTAAGCAATGTGGGAAAGCCTTCAGTGCACATTATAGTTATGAAGTACATAAAAGAAGTCACACTGGGGTGAAACCCTATGTATGTAAGCAATGTGGGAAAGCTTTTAGCACACACAGTTACTGTCAAATGCATGAACGAACACACACTGGGGAAAAGCCGTATATATGTAAGCAATGTGGGAAAGCTTTTAGCATACAAAGTTGTTGTCGAAAACATGAAATGACTCACACTGGGGAGAAACCCTTCATGTGTAAGCAATGTGGGAAAGCTTTTAGCAGACAGAGTCATTGCCAAAGGCATGAACAAACTCATTCTGGGGTAAAACCCTTTTTATGTAAGCAGTGTGGGAAGGCATTCAGCACTCATGATAGTTGTCAAGTGCATGAAAGAATTCACATTGGGAAAAAACCATTTATATGTGAGCAATGTGGAAAAGGTTTTAATGCACATGGTAGTTATCAAGTACATAAAAGAACTCACACTGGAGAGAAACCCTATGTGTGTAAGCAGTGTGGCAAAGCTTTCACCAGAAACAGTTACTGTCAAATACATGAACGAATTCACACTGGTGAGAAACCCTATGCATGTAAACAATGTGGAAAAGCATTCAGCACAAACAGTTGTTGTCGAAAACATGAAAAAACTCACACTGGAGAGAAAACTTACATATGTAAGCAGTGCGGGAAAGCTTTTAAAACACACATTCTTTGTCAAAGACATGAACAAATTCACAACGGGGAGAAGTCCTATATATGTAAACAGTGTGGGAAAGCTTTCAAGACACACATTTATTGTCAAAGACATGAACGAACGCACTCTGGGAAGAAACCCTACATATGCAAGCAATGTGGGAAACATTTTAGGACAAAAAGTAGTTGTCATAAACATGAAAGGACACACACTGGGAGAGAAACTATGTATGTAAGCAATGTGGAAAAGTTTTCAGGACACAGTTGTCAGTTACATGAAAATAAATAATGAACAGACGTTAAAATTTGAAAGCAAACTAAAATGTAACTTGCACTGACAACATTCAGTGAAGAGAAGGTCTTTCTTGGTAAGTTGTGAAAATCAGTACACATAGATATTGTTATATAAATGAATGTATTCGTAATGAACAACATGAATATTGGTGATCAGTGTGGAAAACTTTCTCAGTGCATTAAAACAGTAATTCACAAAAGAAGAATGACACGTGCATGTACTAAAAGGAAAAACCTTTAGTTCTCCCACTTACTTCAAATACATGGAACAACCCCTAGTAAAGAGATAGCCTATGTCCATAATGTGAGAATGTCTTGATTTCAATAATTTGAGGAAACATACACATTCACACAATTAATACAAAATGTTGAAGGATTTTCATATGGATTCATACAAGCATGGCATTTCATAGTGGAGAGTCATGTCAGAGTATATACTTAATTGTGGATTAACTCAACACAAATACATGCTCTTCTGAGAAAATGCTTACATAAGGGATGTGTACAAGTATTTGCTTGTACATGTAAGAATGAATATTGGATTAAATCCAAGCACCTATACAAAGTTCTTAGTTATAAATCATTTCAAAATATTTGAACATTTTTCATAGTTTGAACCTATGCAAGTAAGTCATGAAAACGTGATGTGAGTTATTTCTCAATAATTAAAGATGAGATATCCTAAAGTGTTAGTATAAGAAGTGTAAATCACTGGATTACCTATTTATAAATTCAGTTTTAAAAGTAAATGTTCTCAAATTTGTAATTTTTTTGAAATTTCTATTACATATTTGTCATACATAATGTTGACATCCATCATGATGAATTTGTAACTGTACAAAATATGTGTTCTTCCCCCTTTCCCATTGCTTTAGTGTTCAACATTTCTCACCTCTATATTTGCAAAAACTTAATTTCCATTTTTCTCTTCCATTCTTTTATTTAATTCCATTTCCAGTCCACTTTGTCCCACTTATTTCCCTTCCAATTTTAACATGTTCTTCCTAATTCCTAATATCCTCCATTTTTCTCATTAATACCCTTTGGATTTCTCATGCAAGAGAAACGACATGATATTTAAACTTGTCTGTCTGATTTACTTAAGATAGCCTAAAGGTGCATTGGTTTACTTAAAAATAGCTTAATTGTTCTTTATGTCAGAGTAGTACTCCATTTTAAATATCACATTTTCTTTTCCGTTTGTCTGTTGATGGGCATATGGGGTTTTTGTTGTTACTGCTCTTTTTTTTTTTTTTTTTTTTTTTTTTTTTAGGGAAGGGTCTTCAGAGTGTTTAGGATCTCACTGCTAAATTGGACTCCTAGTGATCCAACTATTTACAGCCTCCCAGAGCTGTGATTATAGGCACATGCCACCACGCCCAGTCTCAATTGCCATCTTAGCACGCCTCATGGGCAGGGACAGCATGGCAGGCCCAGCGATTGAATCCTCCATCCCTGTGCCTGCTTTCAGGTGCTCTAATCTGAGCTATTTGGCCAGCCCTGGCATATGGGTTTTTAAAAAGATTTCTCCAATATGAATTGTGTATATGTGTATGCCTGTGTCTCTGTGGGATGCTCATAACTAAGGAAAATACCAGTGAAGGACATAACAGAATCAAATGGAATCTCTAGCTTTAGTTTTTCAGAAATAACTAGTCAGATTTCCATCACTGCTTTACAAATTTAAATCCCAACCAACAGAGACTAGGTGTAGGGACATGTGCCTTCTATCCCAGCACTTGGGAGGCTGAAACAGGATCACTATAGGTCTGATCTATGTAGTGAGACCCTGTAGAAATCACTCTTGGCTTTTTTCTGGTCCCATAAAACTTTTAGGGATCTTTTACTCTTAGGTATGCTGTTGCTATTTTGATTGGGGTTGCAATAAATTTGAGTAACAGTGGGAGTATGGCCATTTTGAACATATTGTTTTTGTTTTTCCAAGAAAAGATGTCTTTCCATTTTCTGATAATATCTTTGGTCTTTTTCAGATTACTTTCATTTACTGCCTTCATTACATTGACTCCAAAGCATAATTTTTCTCAGTGCTGTTGTGAAAAATGTTGTTTCTTCTGGTTTTACTATTGTTGAGTTTGTTGTTTATAGAAATGCTATTGATAAGTGTTTACTATGTTTCCTTCTATGCTCTTGAATTTGGTTATTAATTCTAAGAGTCTTTTAGTCAACATCCTAAGAAATTACTGTGGTCTTCTCTGTAGAGTATCATATCATTAGTCAATACTAATAATTATATGTCTTTTCCATATTTTATTCCTTTCATTTCTTTCTCTTTGTAAGTGCTCTGGCTAATGTTTCCAGAATTAGAAATGTTAATAATGTGCAATCTTGTTTTGGTCCTGATTTACAATCATGGCTTTGACTTTGTAACCATTTCTTAGGATGTTGGCTGTCTTTTGTCATAGTTTATCTTACTTTATATATATATATTTTTTTTTTGTGGGGGGGGGTCAGCTCAGCCCACCCTGGGGGAGGGGCTGGCACGGCATGTGGTGCTGGGGATCAAACTGCAGTCCCTGAGAGCTTGCCTAAGCAGGCGCTTTAGACCACTGAGCTATCTTCCCAGCCCATATCTTACTTTATTTTAAAAAGTAAAAACAAATAGCAAAAATGAACACAGAAATAGTAACATGCAATACATATGGTACAGAATTTCAAAACAATAAAAATTAACAATGTTAGTTATATTACATATTTTTATCATCAAATCTGTTGCTCAGATTAACAGACGTAGGTATGCAAGATTGTTAAACATTAACACTTGCTTTCAATAAAGTTTATTTTTTAATTTTTAGTTTATTCTAAAGAGTATAATATTAATTGATAAGACATTAGAAACAATACCCATTTAGAAAAACAAAATGAGAGGTATTGAACCATGGTTTTCATATTACACAATGCTGTATATTTTCTTATTTTTTTGAAGTACAGATATCAATGAGACAGTTTTAAGACACCTTAACAGGACGGATTTGATAAATTAATACATTGCAAACTGTTTTCATAATGTTTTGGTATCGTACAAGGTGCATACATGATATACTTACAGACATTATTATAGCAGATGTCTCATCAATAAATTAAGAGTGTAGCTGTTTATGTATCTTATTTTTTATACCTGAATTATATCAAAGATTCAATAATTAATACTTTCTACCTTGTTATTTTCCTAGTGGTTGTCCATCGTACTAGAAGCCAACATAATATCTTGTCCAACCACTATTAGTGCAAATCTTGCACTCATAGAATTATGTAGAAGCACAGTGTTATCTATCCCAACTGTACTGTCCATACACACACATAATGATTCTTCCTTTTTATACCCCTTCCTTTGTCTGCACCTGCCAAAGATGGGCATTCCACTGTCATTCAGGTGCCTGAACTTGACGACACAATCCAACACAGTCCAGCATTCCACAATATTGAGTTATCTGAAGAAGTTGTGGACTATAGCCACTTATAGCTCAACTTATTATTATGGCACCGCATTATAAACCTCATTTTTATACTTTTCTGCTGGATGGTTAAGACCTAGATAGAGCAAGACCTACATACCAAAACATGTAGTTTTTGTTTCTGATGATGTCAGTGAAGTCCCCTCAGGGCTTATCTTGTGATCCTGTACCTTATTCTGTAGATCCTTTGTCTGTGTCATCTATGTGGATGAGTCACAGCCAATGCTTGACCAGTTTGCTCTCTGTGATAGCCTGAGAGAAAGTTTTCTTTACATATGACTCTCCCCAGGCACACTCTACATCATCAGTCTCTTTCCTCTGTGGCTTCATAATCTCCTTGTTCAGAAAATTTGGGTCCCAACTGAGTTTCATGATACTACAGTACAGGTTCTCCTATGTCCTGAGTCTTAGCTGACCTTGAAAGGCTAGTGTATCAGATTGCAGACCAACTCTATATGCTAATGTCTGTAATCTGATACACTAGCTGCTACTTTCAAAAAATTGGTGGAAATTAGTACTGCAATCATCTCAGCTATATCCCCTTTTCCTATCTTTCCTCCTTTCCCTCATTTTCAGTGTTTATTGCTTATGTTCAGTTTCTTTCCATTTTACTATATATATTGTACCTTTGAGATTTTACTCATTCTTTCAGGTTTTTACACTAGGGAGACAATATATTTATAAATGTGGGTCTGATTTATTTCACTTATGAGTATAGCTTCTGGTTGCATTGATTTCCCTATAAAGACATAAAGTTCATCTTTCTTTATAGCTGAATAACACTCCATTGTATAAAAATACCACGTTTCATATGCTTTCCTTAGGTTATGGGCAATTGGGTTATTTCCAACATTTAGCTATTAGAATTTGTGCTACTATAAACATGGTTGAGCACATATCAACCGTGGTATGATGTTTTCAGTTCTTTTGGAAAAATACCCAGAAGGAAAACAGTGGGTTGAATGGGATTTCTAATCCTACTTTTCTTTTTCTTTCTTTCTTTTTTTTTTTTAATAATCTCCACACTGATTTCTATAGTGGTTGTACCAGTCTTCATTCCCATGAACAGTGGAGAAAGGTTCCTTTTCCCCCAGAGCCTCTCTAGTATTTTGTGTTAGTTTATTTCTTTATCACAGCCATTCTTTGTGGGGTGAGATGATATCTCAGTATTGTTGCAATTTGCATTTTGTGAATGACCAGTGCTGAGGAACATTTTGTTATGTATTTATTTGCCATTTATATTTCTTCCTATGAGAAGTGTGTATGCATCTCAGATGTGCATTTGTGGATTGGATCTTTGAATTTGGGGGACTGTTGTGTGTGTGTGTGTGTTTTTTTTTTTAGGTTTTTATATACTCTAGATAGAATTTGTTTGTTTGTTTGTTTGTTTTCAGTTTAGGGAAGGTTCTACAGGGTGTGAAGGATCTCACTGCTAGATCAGATTCATAGTGATCTGCCAAGAGCTGGGATTATAGGTGTGTGCCACAATGCCCAGGCTTAATTGCCATCTCAGCATGCCCTAGGGTCAGGACAAGCATGGCAGGCCCTGGGATCTAACCCCCAGACCCTGCACCTGTTTGCAGGCTCTTTAATCCACTGAGCTATTTGGCTAGCCTGTCTGAGTGATTGTTGGTTTAAGTTTTTCCCATTTTGAGTGTTGTCTTTTCACTCTGTTGATGATTTCTTTTGACACGCAGAAACTTCTCAATAAAATGAGATCCCAGGTGTTGATACTTCGAAGTATTTCCTGTGCAGTTTGGGTTTTGTTCATGAACTCTCTGCCTACTCCTTTGTCTTTAAGATTTCTAGCAGCTTTCTGTTCGAGTATATTTGGTGTTTCTGTTTTAATTTTTAGATCTTTAACATGTTTGACCCCTTTGCCAAATATAATGTGGCTGAGTGTATTTATATTTGTGTAAGTGCATCTTTTAATCTGTTTCACTGATTTTTAGGGCTGTTTTTGTTTGTTCCCATTACTGTGATGACATCACAGTAGCGTTGTAGTATGATTTCAATTCAAGGATTGTAACGTATCCTGCCTAGCCTTTGTTACTCAGTATTGCCCTTGCTATTCTAGGTCTTTTCTAGTTCCACATAAACTTTAGGCATGTTTTCTCTTCATCTATGCTGTATGTTCATGATGTTTTGATAGGAATTGTATTGATTGAGTGTAACAATATTTTCATAATGTTCATACTTCCTATTGAGGAGCATGGAATATCTTTCCATTTTATGAAATCCTCTTCAATCACTTTTTACAGTATTGCAATTTCATTATATAGTTCTTTTACTTCTTTGTTAGATTAATGCCTAAAGATTTATTTTATATGCTATGGTGAAGGGTATTGTTTCTCTAATTTTCTCTCAGTGAATTTGTTAGCTGTGTAGAGGAATGTTATTGAATGTTGGGTGTGGACTTTGTATCTGCAATGCTACTGAATTTGCCTATTAATTCTAGGAGCTTTTTGGTGAAGCTTTTTTGTATCTTCCATATAGAGTATTGTGTCATCTGCAAATAATGATAGTATACTTTCTTTTTTACCTATTCTTATTTCTTTAATTTCTTTCTCTTGTATATTGATATGGGTAATGTTTCCAGAACTATTGAGAATAGGAGTTCGGATAAGAGACATTCTTGTCTTGTACCTGATTTTAGAGTAAAAGCTTTCAGTTTTTATTTATATAGAATGATGTTGGCTGTTGGTTTTCCATAGATTGTTTTTATCAGATTGAGGTGTAGTCCATCTGTTCCAATTTTATGTAGCATTTTGATTATGAATGAGCATTGGACTTGTCAAAAGATTTTTCTTCATCAATTTAGATGATCACTTTTGTTTTTGGCTCTGTTAATATGGTTCATTACATTCAAAGATTTTCCTTTTAAGTTTCTTTTATTATTATTGTTGTTTTTATTGAACAACAAATAGCAATGAGACATTTCAAGACAAATTAACAGGACAGATTTGATAAATTAATACATTGCAAAATGTTTTCGTAATGTTTTGGTGTTGTATAAGGTGCATACATGGTATTATACTTACAGACATTATTACAGCAGATGTTTCTAATTAGTGAATGAAGAGAGTGTAGCTATATACTTATTTTTATGGCAGAACTATATCACAGATTCAATAATTAATATTTTCTCCCTTGTTATCTCCCTAGTGTTTGTCCATAGTACTAGAAGACAACATAATATCTTGTCTAACCCCTATTAGTGCAAATCTTGCTTCTCATAAAATTATGCAGAACCATGGCATATTTATCCTAACTGCACTGTTTATAAACACACATCATGATTCTTCCTTTGTATACCCCCTCTTTTTTGTCTAGACCTGTCAAAGATGAGCACTCCTTTGTCATGAAACAAATTTAGGTGCCTGAACTCAGTGACACAATCCAACACAGTCCAGCATTCCACAATAATAGAGAGTTATCTAAAGAAGTTGTTGACTATAGCCATTTACAGCTCAACTTATTATTATGGCCTCACATTATATACCTCATTTTTATACTTTTCTTCTGGATGGTTAAGACCGAGATAGAGGAAGACCTATATACCAAAAGATGTAGCTTTTGTTTCTGATGAGGTCAGTGAAGTCCCCTCAGGGTTTATCTTGTAATCCTGTACCTTACTGTGTAGATCCTTTGTCTGTGTCATCCATGCAGATGAGTCATAGCAAATGCTTGACCAGTTAGCTCTCTATGAGAGCCTGAGACAAAGTTTTTTTTTTTTACATGTGATTCTCCACAGGCATCAATTTCTTTCCTCTGTGGCTCCATAATCTCCTTGATCAGAAAATTTGGGGCACAACTGAGTTTCATGATGTTACAGCACAGGTTCTCCTATGACGTGAGTCTTTGCCGACCTCAAAAGGCTAGGACCAAAATGTTGGCTGGCCTGGTGGATCTTCTATTTCTCCAATTTTGATCTGTGAACTTAGGTTGTTAACTATCCAGAAGAAAAGATGATTAGTACCCTGCAGCATATGCCATTCAGTTTTCCCTATCTGACTCAATTGTTTTTAGTTGGTGTTGTACATTTCTGTTTGTATATCTTCTTTTCGCTTCTTATACTAGGGAGACTATATGATATTTGCACATGTGTGTCTGGTTTATTTCACTTACAAGTATATGTTCAAGTGGCATCCACGTCAATATAAATGCTTCAAGTTTATCATTCTTTATAGCTGAGTAATGCTCCATTACATAGAAATACCACATCTTTTTCAACCATTCCTCATGTGAGAGACATCTTGGTTGTTTCCAAGATTTTGCTATCACAAATTGTGCTGCTATAAACATAGGTACACATATATCATATGATATAATGTTTTCAGTTCTTCTGGGAAAATTTCCAGTAGGGGGATAGCCAACTTGAATGGGATTTCCAGTCCTACTCTTTTGGGGAGTCTCCACAATGGTTGTACCAGTCTACATTCCCACCAGCAGTGGAGAACTGTTCCCTTTTCCCCACAACCTCTCCAACATTTGTTGTTGGTTGATTTGTTTATGATAGCTGTTCTTTCTGGAGTGAGATGGTGTTGTTTTTATTTGCATTTCATAGATGGCTAGTGATGTGGAGCATTTTTTTATATATTTATTTGCTTCTTTAATTTTGTCCTCTGAGGAATGTGTGTTCATCTCATATGCCCATTTCTGAATTGGGTCTTTAAATTTGAGGACCCTATTATATCTTAGTTCTTTGTATATTCTACAAAACAGATCTTTGTCTGATTGCTTATTAGTTAGGATTTTTTCAAAACTTGTGGGTTGTCTTTTCACTTTGTTGACAATTTCTATTGACATGCTGAAACTCCTCAAGAAGAGTTGATCCCAGTTGTTGATTCTTTCAAGTGTTTCTCCTGCAAATATATGTTCATTCATGAACTCTTTGCCTACCTCTATGTCTTCAAGAGTTCCTCCTGCTTTCTCTTCCAGGAGATTGAATGTTTCTGTTTTAATGTTTAGATCTTTAATCCATTTTGACTTTAGCTTAGTGGATGGTGATAGAGCCGGGTTAAGTTTTAATTTTTGGCATGTAGAAAGCCAGGTTTTCCAGCACCGTTTGTTAAAGAGGCTATCTTTCTTCCAGTGAACGTGTTTGGCCCCTTTGTCGAAGATCAGATGGCTGAGTGTGTTTGTAGATACATCTGCATCTTCTAATCTATTCCATTGATCTGTAGGTCTATTTTGTTGCCAATACAATGTTGATTTTATCACAGTGGCTATGTAGTATAATTTCAAGTCAGGAATTGTGATGCCTCCTGCCTTGTCTTTATTGGCTAAGATTGCCTTTGATATTCTTGGTCTTTTCTGGTTCCAAATAAATTTTAGGAATGATTTCTCCAGGTCTTGCAGGTATGTTGGTGGCAGTTTGGTAGGGATTGCATTAAATCTGTACAGGAATTTGGCGAGTATGACCATCATCACGATGCTGGTTCTTCCTATTCAGGAGCATGGAATATCATTCCATTTTCTGAAATCCTCTATAATCTCTTTTCTTAGGGTGTTGTAATTTTCTCTGAAAAGATCTTTGGCTTCCTCGGTTAAGTGAATTCCAAGGTATTTCATTTTCCTCAGTGCTATTGTAAAAGGTATTGTTTCTGTTATTTCCCTTTCAGTGTGCCTATTTGTGTAGAGGAATGCTACTGACTTTTGAGTATTGATTTTGTATCCTGCTATGCTACTGAATTTCCCTATCAGTTCTAGTAGTTTCTTGGTTTTTTGGGGTCTTCCAAGTATCATGTCATCTGCAAATAGTGATAATTTAACTTCTTCTTTACCTATTCTTATTCCTTTTATTTCTCCCTCTTTTCTAATGGCTATTGCTAATGATTCCAAAACTATATTGAATAGGAGGGGGATATAGGACATCCTTGTCTTGTACCTGAATTAAAAGTAAAAGATTTTTCCCCATTTAGGATTACATTAGCTTTTGGCTTTTATCAAATTAAGGTAGAGTCCATCTATTCCAGTTTTCTGTGGGACTTTGAATATGAATGAGAGTTCGATTTTGTCAAAAGCTTTCTCTTCATCAGTTGACATTATCATGTGGTTTTTAGATTTCAGTCTATTAACAGTGTATTACATTTATAGATTTTTGAATATTGAACCAGAATCCCTGTGATGAATTCTACCTGGTCATGGTGTGATCTTCTTGATGATTTACTGTATTCTATTTGCTAGGATTTTATTGAGTATTTTTGCATCTATGTTCATGAGGGAGATTAACCTGTAGTTCTCCTTTTTGGTTGTGTCTTTCCCTGCTTTTGGAATCAGTATACCTGCCTCCAGTAATGATTTTGGGAGGACTACTTCATTTTCAATTTCATTGAAGAGTTTGAGGAGTGTAGGTATTATATCTTCCATAAATTTCTTGTAGAACTCAGCTGAGAATACATCAGGACATGGACTTTTCTTTGTTGGTAGGCATTTTATTATGTTTTGTATTTCATTGGCTGTTATTGGCTTATTGAGAGTTGTTATGTCATCTTGGTTCAATTTTGGTAGTTTGTACCTTGCGAGGAATCTGTCCATTTCTTTTGTGTCTTCTATTCTGTGAGCGTAAAGATTCTTGAAGTAACTATTGATAATCTTCTGAATTTCTGATGGATCTGTGGTGATTCCACCCTTTTCATTCCTTATTTCGTGTAGTTGAAGTTTTTTATTTCCTCTTTTTGATGAGGTTGGCTAGAGGCTTATCAACTTTATTTAGTCTTTCAAAGAACCAACCTTTTGTTTTGTGGATTGTTTGAACTGTTTTTTTCATCTCAATTGAATTAATTTCTGCTCTAATCTTTATGATTTCTTCCCATCTTTGCACTCTAGGTTTCGTTTGCTCTTCTTTTCTAGATGTTCGAGGTGTAACATTAGGGTGTTCATTTGTTCCCATTTTGTTTTCCTAATGTGTGAGTTCATGGCTATGATTTTCCCTGTGAGAATTGCTTTCATCGCATCCCATAAATTCTGGTAAGTTGTACTTGAATCTTGATTGAATTGTAGATATTGTGGAATTTCTTGTATAATTTCTTCCATGACCCATTGATTGCTAAGTAGGGTGTTGTTTAATTTCCATGAATTTAGAGGGTTTTTCTGATTTCTTTTGTCATTTATTTCCAGTTTCATTGCACTGTGGTAAGGTAATGTGCATGGGATAATTTCTGTTTTCTTGCATGTACTTACACATGACCTCTGGACTAGTATGTGGTCTGTTTTGGAAAATGACCCGTGTAGAGCTGAAAAACATTTGTGTTGAGCTATGGTTGGGTGGAACACTTTGATTATGTCCACCAGGCCCATTTGTTCCAAGCTGTGGTTCAGTTCTGCTATTTCCTTGCTCATTTTTTGTCTGGTTAATCTATCTTTTGGAGATAAGGAGATGTTATAGTCTCCTGTTAAGATTGTGTTCTTATATATTAGGTTTTTCATGTCCATTAAGATTTGTCTTACAGAGTTGGGTGCTTCTGTGTTTGGTGCATCGATATTTATGAGTGTTACCTCTTGCTCTTGAATGTTTCCCCTGACCAGTATATAGTGGCTTTCTTTGTGTCGTTTGATCCTCCTTGATTTGAAGTTGAGGCTGTCTGAGAACAGAATTGTTACTCATGCTTTTTTCAGAGGTGCTGGGGTATGTAGTATTGTTTTCCATCTTTTGACTTTGAGCCTATGAATGTCCTTTAGAGTTAATTGTGTTTCTTGTATACAGCGTTTTGTTGGGTTTTGTTTCCTAATCCACTGTGCCAGTCTATTTCTCTTAATTGGTGAATTGAGTCCATTTACATTGATGGTTGTAATTGAAATGTGTTGACTTATGTTTGTCATGATATTTACCTGCTGTTGTTTACTCCTTTGTATCCTGTGTTTAATTGTCTGTCGTGTTTAGTGGGTTCCTTCCGTTCTCATTCATGGAATTCTGGTCATTGTGGTCTCTCTCTAGAACATCTTTCAGCAGCCTGTGTAGGGATGTCTGTGTCATGAAATTCTTCAATTGTTCTTTTTCATGGAAGTATTCCACTTCTCCATCAAACTTGAAAGAGTTTTGCAGGGTAATACAGTCTGGGCTGGAATTTGTTTTCATACAGAACTTGAAGAACTCTGCTCCATGCTCTCCTTGCCTTCATGGTTTGTGTAGAGAAGTCGCTTGTAATTCCAGTAGGTTTTCCTTTGAATGTGATCTGCTCCTTCTCTTTAGCAGCTTTCATTATGTTATGAAATTTCTGGGTTCTTGACTATTATATGTCTTGGTGTGTTTTTACTTGGGTTGAAGTCATTTGGTGTTCTGTATGCTTTAGTTACCTGAATGTTGGATTTTTTTTTTTTTTCCTCATATTTGCGAAGTTTTCTGTGATTACTTCTCCCCAAATTCTTTTTATGTCATTTGTGTTGACTCCTTCATTCTCACTGATACCAATTATTCTCACTTTGTTCATCCTGGCGTCATCTTGCAGGTGATGGATTATTTTTTCCTGCATTCTCATTGTTTTTAAGAGATCCTTTCTCACCTTTTCACTAGCTGCACCAGTATCTTCAAGACCTGAAAATTTTACTCAAATGGTTTTATAGACTCGTGATTGATATTTTTAGTTCTTCTATATCTCTTTGACTCTGTTTCATGCGTTCTATTTCTTTTCTGTATTGCTCATTCAAGGAATCCGTCATCTGTCTGATCGCCTCTATTTTTTTATCCATATCTTCTTTAGAGGTAGTTATTAATTTTTTTTCTGCAGAGTTTCTTCCAAGTTAGGTTTCCTCTGTATATTTCCGGACTTGTTTGTGTATTTCAGACACTATGATTTCAAAGAATTCATTTTTTATTTCAGAAATTATTTCTGCTTTGAGTTCCTCATGACCTTTCTGCTGTTGTTTATTTGCTTCAGAAGTTGTTGAATTCATACATTTCACCTGGAATAGTGCTCTCTGCACTTGTTCTTGGTGAGCATTGGTTTTCCCCTAGATGTTTCTGGATTTGATTCATTTCAGATACTATTTATTCAGTTATTTCTTTTTTTATTTCAGGAATTAATTCTCATTTGATTTCTTCTATACCTTTCTGCTGTTGTTCCTTTGCTTCAGTATCTGTTAATTCATTTATTTCAGCTGAGCTAGTGTCCTCTGCACTTACTGGTGGACTTGAGGCCTGGTATTGCATTTTTTCTTCTCGTCCTTGTCATTTTGTATAGCACTAACCTCTGGCCTTTGGTGTAGAGCTTTGGTTCAGCTATATCCTTAGCGTGTGAAGAGATTCGGGTGCCAGTCTATTAAGTTTGAGATTATCTAGTTATGCCTGGCCTGGGACTAGCTGTTGTGTTCAGTTCTTTTTTTGCTGCATCTTCTGTGGTTCCCCTTTTGGTTCCATGGTCAGGAGAGCATGAACCAGGATGTAGAGCAAGTAGTGAAAATTCGCACTATCTTGGCTGGCTTTGGGGTCAGGATCCGGAACGTTGCCGGAGTCAGCACTCGTGTCTCAGGCAGGTCGCTCTCTAGGTGGGCGGGCCTGTGCTTTCGTGGGTCCGCTGGGCTCCCAAAAGGATAGTGAATGTTCTTATTCACCGGGTAGGCTGTGCCGGGTCAGCCAAGCTGTGCTGTGTCTGGGGTCGCGAGCTGGAACAGGAGAAGGCTGGGGAATGTCCCTCTGGTGTGGCCGGCATGGAGCTCTCACTCACTTGCCAAGCTGCTGTGGTGGGTCTGGGGCCACATTCACAGATTTTCGTATGTTGATCCAACATTGCATGCATATTATGACCCCTACCTGGTCATGGTGTTTAATTTTCATGATTATTTACTGCATTCTGTTTGGTATTATTTTATTGAGATTTTTGCATTTGTGTTCATGAAGGAGATTGGCCTATAATTTCTTTTTTGCATGAGTCTTTATCCAATTTTGTTATCAGTAAAATACTTGCCTCTAGGAATGTTTTAGGAGCATTTTGTCCTTTTCATTTCATTTAAGAGTTTGAAGAGTATTGGCATTAAATCTAAATTTCTTTTAGAATTCAACTGTGAATCTATCAGGACCTAGGCTTTTCTTTTTTGGTAAGCTTGTTTTATTACATTTTCTATTTCATTGGCTTTTATTAGGTTATTCAGAGTTTTCATATCTTTTTGATTCAGTTTAGGTAATTGTACATATCTAGGAATTTGTCCGTTTCTTCTTTGCTTTTCATTCTGTGAGAGTAAAGATATTCAAAGCAGCTATTGTTGATCTGTATTTCCACAGGCCCTATAGTAATTTCACCTTTTTCATTCCCTATTGTTTGAATTTGAATGTTTTCTTTTCTCTTTTGATGAGGCTGGCTAGGGGTTTATCAATTTTATTTAATCTTTGAAAGAACCAGCTCTTTGAATCATTAGTTCTTTATATCTTTTTAAAATCTCAATTGCATTAATTTCTGCTCTAATCTTTATAATTATCTCATATCTTTTAGCTTTGGGTTTGGTTTGCTCTTCTTTTTCTAAAAGCTTGAGGTGCAGCATTAGGGCATTTATTTGTTCCCATTCTGTTTTCCTGTCATAGATGATTTTTATCACATAGAGATAAAAATATTACATTTTAAATTCTTTAGTGTTTTTATCATGAGGTGATGTTGCACTTTTTCAAATTTCTCATCTGTGTCTATTGAGAATATCATGTGACTTTTGTCCCTGGCTTGGTTAATATGGTATATGACATTTATTGATTTGTTTACAATGAACCATCCTTGCATCCCTGGGATGAGTCCTACTTGTTCATGGTGAATAATCATATTGATGATTTTCTGTATTCTGTTTCCCTGTATCTTACTGACGAATTTTGCATTTTATGTTCATCAAAGATATTGATCTGTCTCTTTTTGGTTGGATCCTTCTCTGATTTTTTTTTTAAATATAAAAGACTTTTTAATAGATTATATATTTTGTATCATTCCACAATCAAAACATTAATATGTTATGGAATATTTATGATAAATGGCATAATTGCTCTGAAATCTAATGCATAGAGGATGAAGACGGTGGTGAAAGGACTTAAATTATTGGAAAGTGCTTTATGTTTAGGAAAGAATCTTCATTCTAAATGCATTAAAAATTTTAGAGAATGTATGTAGTAATTCATACAGAAACTATCTTTAATGATTTTCCTAAAATATAATTTCTTGTTCCTCAAGGATTTCTGGTTTATTTTATTTAGAAGAGCTTGATGGGGTGTGTCTAGATGTCACTACAAAAACCTCATGCACTCAAAGGTAGGGCTCTTCAGAAGTGGCCAGAGCCAGAGTGGGTGATGCTGGGATTTGGGGGCTTTCCTGAGTGTGAGTGCTGCCCTGCCCTGGCCCTCAGGGAGGGCAACCTGGATGGTATGAAAGGGACTACAAACAGGCTGCTGCCCTCACCCCTCACATGCTGTGGCTACTTCTACCACTGCTGCTTTTCTTTTGTTGCCTTCTCTGTTCCCTGCTGTGTCCCTTGGCCATGCCACCCTGCCTGAGAACCAGCCTGTCCCAATCTGTAACTTCTACAAACTGAGTCGAAACAAACGTTTCCACTTTTCAATCTGGGTGCCAGGTATTTTATCAGCCTCAAGAAAAGTAACTAAGACAAAATAGTAAAATCAAGTAATTACTGAAGATTGAAAAAAAAAAACCCTTTAAATTCTGTTAAAATTAGTTTGCACTTTCATAACTATGTTTATCTTTTTAATCTTACATTTCCACTTTCTATGCCATATTTCCATACAATGATAACAAACCTAGACTCTGTTTCATATTGATTTTTTGCGAATGCATAGATGTGATGAATATTGAAAACTTTGGGGGCTGGATAGATAGCTCAGAGGCATAAGCACCTACATGGCAAGTGAAAGGTCTCAAGTTAAAGCCCATGCTGACCTGCCCAGATGGCACACGCCTGTAATGCCAGCACTCATGAGGTTGAGGCGGGAGGATCACTGAATTCAGATCAGCCTGGGGGCTACAAAAGTGCGTACAAGGCCAGCCCGAACTGCATAGCACAGTCCTGTCTGAAAGAAAACTCCTACTTTGTGTGGAACATCCACCCCATATCGACGACAGGCCCTTCCCACAGCTTCCCAACACTGTCATTTCCAGCATGTCCCCTGTGGAGTTCCTTCACTTTATTCCAGGCATTAAAGTGTCTTCTGTGTTGAGGTCAACCATAAAAGAATTTGCCAAAGTGCAATTATTTCTTGGTTTTTATTGCTGATAAACAATATAGCTTAATGTGTACTGGCCAGTAAGAGTAGTATTCATGGACTACTCCTTCCTTCTCTCTCTCTTGTCTTTCCTTTCTTCGTCCTTCTCTTCCTTTCTACCTCCTTTCTTCCCCTCCTTCTCTCTTCTCCTCTTTCTCCCTCCCCTCCCCTTTGCTTTCTACCCACTCCTTTTCTTGTTATTGAGGTATGAGTACATACCTCACACCTATTTACTGCCATTTTAACTTTCTCTATTCATTCGTTTTTCCCCTGAGGATCATTTTCTGTCAGTAATTGATCCTAACTTTGTCCACATATTTTAGTTATGTCATTTTGTCTTCTGTCCTAAGGACTGATGAGTCACATCTTTTATTTCTTTATTCTATCTCTACTGTTTATGGAAGGAAAAGCTCTACTTACTTTTAAAATTTATTGTAAGATATTTCCTTATAATTTCACTTTCTCTGTGTCCACTTTTATTTTTTTTGTCATGTTTCATTATCTATTATGTGTATTGAATGTTATTTTTAAAAATCTTCTATGTTAAAAATAACTTTGGGAGCCAGGGAGATGGCTCAGTAGAATAAGCACTTCCCTGGCAAGTGCAAGGGCCTGAGTTCAATCCCTGGTTGTGCCAAAAAAAAAAAAAGAATAAAAATAAATGAATGAATAAAAATAACTTTGTACCTTAGAGTTCAAAAAGTGTGGTATTTTTCCTTATCCTTATTAAGAACACTCTTACAATAAGACAGGTTAAGGAGACAAAAGCATAACAGAATATTTTTTTTTAAAACTAGTTTTATGTAGGGGCCGGGGAGATGGCTCAGTAGAATGAGTGCTTCCCCGGCAAGTGCAAGGTCTGAGTTCAATCCCCGGTTCCGCCAAAAAAAAAAAAAAAAAAAAAAAAAACTAGTCTTATGTAACTTCAGATCTCAAGCTGAGAGAAAATTTTCAATTTTTGCATCCATATTTGATGAATAGAAAGCTCTATAGAAACATGACTGGACAAAAAGAGTTTTACCTAACAATTGTGGAAGTGTTAAGGCAAAATTAAAAATTAATAATATTTTCAGGACAAATCCTGAAGGCCAATGTGCTCGGGTTCTACTTGGACCCCTATGTGGAATTCTTCCTAGGACAGATCAAGCCTCTTCTGGCTTGGAACCTCAAAGTTTCCCATCAGACAAGGTGGGGCAAAGAATATGTGGTCAGCTCTTGTACTGAATGACAAGACATAATTAGAAAAATAATTTTAAAATCCTATGGCCTCCCTTCAAGAAGATGAATTCTGATGTCTGTGGTCTGACATGGGGGAGAAAGTGGAGCAGGAAAATAACTGCTTGCAGACCTTGCTGCTGTGCTCTTCTCATTCAAGGTACTCGCCACAGCAAGGCGTCACATATTCTGAAGCCAACCCTGGCATGACTTGCGGTTGTCTGCATTATTGATAGTCGTGAATTTGAGTTTTCTTGCTGGACTCTTTGCAGGTGTTTGCATGCGTGAGGAGGAGATGTGCCTAGATCTCTCCTCTCTGCCACATGGAGCACACACATAGTTCTTCACGAAAACTGTTCATCTTTCTCTTATTCTAAATAGAGCAAAGGGAGGGGCGTCATTGTTGGATTTTCTGCTTGAAATATGGTGCTCATCTGCTGGTTCTGAAATTTTTTTAGGATTTCGACACTTGTCTGCAGTTCAGTTGTTTCATTTTCTTCCATATGGCTTGCAATCAAAGTCGAAGTTGAAGAGATGTACCTGCACACAGGACTGCATCAGTTATTCCTTTCAAATGTCACTAAAGCTGCTCTTGAGCATGATGTGTCTTGTTATTGTTCCATTCTATCTATCTATATCTATCTATCTATCTATCTCTATCTAAAATGAAAAAAAATGAGGAAAATATTGATCTACAGAGTCATGTTTACATGGGAGTTTGATGTTATTTTATATTCATAAAAGTGCATTAGTTTATTTTTCTTTTTCAATTGAATTGGTGTGTTCCTTTCATTGTATAAAACAGGTTTAACATTTTATTGATCTCCACCATGTAAGGATCAGCAAGTTAGAAAGAAAGCAGTCACCAGAACCTGACCTGCCAGGTACGCATTCTTCAGATTTCCTGGCTTCTACACCTGGGAATGAAATACTATTTCATAAATATACAATTAGTATTTCTTCATCTTATCTTCGTTAGCCATGAAAGCACTTTCCAACTGATTGGTCAGTTTGAAAACCAAGTTTTTGCTTTTACTAACTTCTACTTATTTTTTATTTATAATGTTATTCATTTATGCCAATTTTAAGTTTATTTTCCTTTGTTTCCTTCAGGATTTTATTATTCTTTTCTCTTCCTTGAGGCAGAAGTTTGGATCTCCATGGTTTTAGATTTTTTTCTAATATATATATTTAATGCTATAGGTTTTCATGTAATTGCTCTTTATGCACATTCCTTACACTTAAAGAAATTATATTTTTATTTTCATTTAGCTCAAAGTATAGTTTTAAGTTTTTCTTGAGATTTCTCCTTTGATATCCTGTTGGTACAGGGAGAAAAACCGATCTTGGGTGGGTGAACTCCAAACGATAAGCTGAACCGCCAAATGACATAGGGAAAAACAATCTCTGGACCTGACCTGTAGGAGTTCTTGTTCTCTAAAACTGAAGAATGAATTTTAGGAACAAATGGAGGTTATGAGCAGAATAGATTTATTGAGGGAAAGAAAGCACCTGTCCAAGAGACGGACAGGAGGGGGGCCCAACTGGGTAGTTCCCCAGGAAGCTGTCTTTTCAGGGGCTTTTGTAGAGGAAAGTCATGTGGTGAGGTGGGTCTAAGGTAGTAAAGACATGGGAACTCACTTAGGTGGACAAGAGGAGGGACAAAACCATGGTTAACTAATGAGATTACAAGCACCATTGCTCATGTAAAATTGATTAAGTTCAGGAACAAATAGGGAAGCGAGTCAAGTGGCAAGCCGGCATGAATATGGGACAGGGTCTCTTCCTGTTGGGGGTTGGGCTAGTGTTTCATTTAGGCTCTTTCAAAGTGATTGATACCTATCTAGAATATCAATCTCTGATGCCTGTCCCTAGGGAAGTATGTAGCTATGTTTCTTCTTTTTGTCTTGGTCTTGAGGTGTGGCCCATAGGGAGTGTCTGTCTCTTCTAACTTGCAAAGTCACCTTGTCTGCCATCTTGTCTCCTTGAGGGCCTGGCCCTGTCTGACTGCCTAGAATATTTCTGTCCAATTCCACTGCCTACAACATTCCCCCTCTGAAGAAGTGACCCGAACTGCTGTGAGGGATTTGGGCGATGACCGCTCTGGCTTCTTCATGCTGAAAGGGGTCATAGTTGTTGATCGGCAGTCAGATACATTCTTCAGAGGTTCTATCTAAAGGCCCTCAGTAGAGAGCAGGCACTTCCATTATAGCTTTGAATCTGGAGAAGACAAAGCCAAAGAAACAAACATGCATGGGTCAAATAATCACAACAGGATAATTATGAAAAAGATGAGTTAAAACCTTGTGTAAGTCCATTAGCATGTATCTCTTAAATGTGAGGTTTAATCCCTTGTTATCTTCCATGGCCATTGTGTTTTGTTTTAAACAAACTGGCCTTTCCTATTATTACTGGGGCACATAAATTGCCAGAAATAAGGAAAACACCAAGTACTCTCCAGTTGGCAAGTGGGGCCACTGGCTGTGAAACTACAACAAATCTGCATAAGCATCTATTGAACGTTTCACAGGCTTTCTCCTTATATTGGCAATTAACATGGGTTCCCTCAGGCTGAGAGGGAAGACACATAGCCACCTCAGTCTGAAACTTCCTCCGACTCCATCATAAACAGTTTCTTTTTCCTTTTCTAGCAACTTTGGACATTTTTTCTTGAAATGTCCCTTCTCTCTGTCTGGATCCAGGGAAGCATAACTTTTTCTGTTTCCTGACTGGCTTTCATTCCTGTATGCTGCTAGAATCACCATGCTTATTTTCCATCTATAATTCCATTCTGTATTTTTTTACTTTGAGACACCTTCTGAGCAATTTTTATCAACTTAGACAAATTTACTTTTGTAAACCCTTTTTACTTTTGCCACTTGTGTCAGACATTGGAATCCACTGAACAAGATATAACTTTTAGTTTTAAGACCTTAATATGTGTCTCTATAGACAAAATCTGGTGGATCCCAATTGAAGGAATCTTAATTGAGCATATTTGTTGTAGATTTTACCTGTACCATTACCTGGGTTTTGGTGTCTTTTGGTATCTCAGAACAAATTTTCTGAGAAATTGGAGCACATATAATCAAAGCATTAACATTTCAGCTAACAGGTACATTTATAAACTTTTTGAGACCTAGCAACTGTAACTTACTAGCTCTTAGGTCTCTTAATGGAGTCTGACAGTTTGCTATAAGTCTCTCTAGCTTTAGTTAAGAGACATCAAACCTGTATTAACTATGAGCATGAAATATTTGAGTTACATCAGAAATCAACCAGACATACACTTACCATGAAATACACAGCATTTAGTCTGATTAAACCAATGAAATACCTTTTAAATCTTATACACAAACAACAATATTACATTTATGAAATGTCAGTCTCAGCATCATCTTGATTAGTAAGCAACTTGAATATATTAGAGTAGCTCAGTTACAGCTAAAGCAAGATGTCTTCTAAAGTCTGTTTTTATTGAGGTACAATGACTGGAAGGAAAATCAGGGTTGGAGAAGGACAAAGAGACCTGTGCCAATCAATGTCCAACAATAAGCTGGATTTTCCTCTAGTCATGATTACTCAGGGCTCCTCTGTGGAGATGACAGGTAGAGATAACAGTCTGGCCAGAGGGAAGAGGCAGGCCCTGAGCGCTTCAGTCCTAATGGACCATCTGTGAAGCTGAGTCGGAGTTCTGGGGCCTTCACCTCAGAATGCAGTCTCACTTCCAGTGGCTGCCTTGGCAGTCAGGGCATGGCCTGTGGGCCTCTTAAGGCAGTCCCTCTCATAGTGGCCTGGCTTCTGACAGCACTAGCAGATCAACCTCATCATCGTAGAGCTCTTCTTGGAGCCCAGAGAATCAGAGTTAGGGTCTGTTTTGAGACTGCAACAAAGACAGCCATTTTTGTCTCTTTGTTTTCTCTCTCTGGTTTTCTCCTAGTTCCAATTATAGAACCCAAACAGTTTTTACCCAAGTATCAAATGAGTTGTCTGGAGCAAAAGCTATCTTTTGTAGCTCTTTTCTAATATCTGAAACAGTAATCTGTTCCTGTATTTAATTAACATCTCATAAAGTATGCTTTACTAGTGTATCTACTAAACATTATAAGAAATCAGAGGGATATATATCTTTCTCCTAGTAAATAGCTAAAATTTCAAATAACTAGAAGGCTTGGTTAAATTCTTAGACCTTCAAGAATACATACTTGAAAGAAAATGTCCTTTTTAGTTTTTCTGGCTGGCAATTAGGCCAGCAGGGCTCTGACTGCTCAGGCTCCAGTGGGATTCCACTGGTTGTCTATCTTTTGGCTCCTTATAACAATATAATATTACTCTTGAAATGCAATAGTACCTTGTATTTCCATAAAAGTCAAATCTTGGCTTAAGATTAACATTACATCTGTTTAATCTAGTCCATAAGTCTGAATAAATCCTCTAAAGACATCAATGTACTTATCAGAGTCATCTAAAGCACATGAACAAATTGTCTTTTCTTTCATTAAAGGGTGTTGTCCTTGAAAAGCTTGCACAGATTCAGCTAAGAATGGGTGTAGCCCTATAGAGGCCTGGATTACAGCTGTTTTAGAAGTCCACACCCTCTAGACTAGAAAGGCAAATAGGGAAACCTTACTTTCAGTAATGGTGGGCAAGGCTGTGCTTACTGCTGCCTTGTCCTCAGGCTTCAACATAGTGATGCCTCAGGCACCTGAGCTGCCTGCTTCTCCTGCTGCTCACATCTACACTTCCAAGACTTTATTAAATAACAATGTCCTTTGTAATACAAACCAAATCTGAAGACATTTTTACCAGTTTCCTTTTTATATCATCTTTCTAATTACAAAATAGCATCATAATTTATACTTTCCTCTGCATTCCATTTAGATTAAATGGCTCTTTAGCATGTAAGAATCAAACGTCTTTTCAGTGCCTAATGAAGCACACTCTAAAGGAGTAAGAGACTTTAACCATGAGATCTCCATATCTGGAATACAATAAGAAACTTTAGGGCATTCCCCTTCCTTATTTCTAATTGATTCCCTCCCCCAAGGCATCCATTGAATAACCCTCTCCAAAGCAGGTGGCTGCTCCCATTGGAGAGAAAGGAGACAAAGTCCCACCAGCCTATCCACCCTCGAACTGATGCGGATTCTTCTCTCCTGATCATCTCACAAACCCTTCACTTCCTCGTACTGATTGCTTGTGAATATAAGTTACAATTGATCCGGTGACCAGAATGTCTGCTAAAAGAAGCATAACTATGGCATAAAAGGTCAATGGGGAGTGAGCACTTCTTACAAAGAATAATATCACTTCTAGAGATAAGTAGAACTATTGACTGGAGGGATAAATGCGCCAAGCCTCCAGACATTCGTTTCCCATCTAATCACTTAGGTAAACATTTTTAGCAACTGGACAAGATTTTACCTTGAAGCTCACAGGTTTAACTTATATTTATCATCTAGCATTCACATTTTACACGTTGGTGAAAACAGTACAGCTGAGAAAAAAATCTTACTCTTAATTAACAAATAAGGCACAGATATAAAGCACTTTCCCCTAATAGTCACTGTGGAATGTAAACTATCGCAAGCCGCCTCAACCTGATTTATGAAAGCGACTCATTAAGTTGTTCTACCAAAAATTTCAGGTAAAATTTCTAGTTTACTAGCAGAGAGAAAAACTGCAATAGGTAAGTGGAGATCTCTCAGTGGTCAGGAGCCAGTTTCCACCAAGGAACCTTTGGGTATGGCCATAATCCCTCAGGTATTCTCAATTTCTTTTGGCCCACACAACTAGAGATGTCTCCAGAAAGGAATCCAAAAGTTTCTCTGGTCAATATTCCATCAGCCACAGGCTTCAATGGGGATTCACCAAAGAACAGTTGGAGAAACCTGTCCTCTGCTTCAAAGAGTGGCAGCTGCTCTAAGAGCATTTACTAGCTGGCAGAGTAACTAGTTTGTCCAAGTTCTATAAGGGATAGTTGAAAGCCTGAACAAGATCACTTAGCTTTAAAGTCACAGTTTATCTCTTATGTACCTTATCTCTTATGTACCTAACCAGACCTAGGAGAAAAGATTGAATCCTCCCTCATACTAAATGTGTTTTGGTCCCATAAGTGTGCTGCTTTTGGAGAAAACTCCTTCTGGTGTCACCCAGAAGTTGGTTCTCTCCACTATGTCTCAGGTTTAGCCTCCCAAAGGAGACCTGCCCAGAACACAAAGCTGGGACATAGCTTTTATATGTATCCTCCTGGACAGGCATAGTCCTCTTTGTCTCATCTGACCCAGAGACAGGGTATGTGTCCTTTTTCTAAAATGACTTCCCTATCTTCGGCATTAACAAACGCTCATTTTCTAAGGGCTTCACTTAGTTGAAACAGAGTTTTCCTAACTTTACATGCCTCTAAAAAGAGTACAAAGAGGTGGGAAAATTAGGAAAAGAAGGAAACAGAGCAGGCCTGACATTCCCTCTAGCAGTTAGAGGGGGATCAGAACCAGTCCATCCCAGTGAAATCTGTCCTCCAAGTCTTTAAGAATGGTTGCCTACCTAAAGTCATTTAGCTGGCAAAAAGGAGTCCAATTTTTCATATACAGGCATGTAGATTTCTCAATCTGAAATCTACTAGGAGTCTTACTAAAGTCACTCCCTCTAGCTCTACTATCCAAACTCAAGCAAGGAATACCAGTACATTTAGCATCTTGTTCAAATGCAACATATACAAGTACACAACAATCATAAAATGTCCCATTAGAGAAATATTATAACCGTGTAACATTTCTGCATTTTAACTTAAGATTTACCAACAACATTTTGACCAACATTTTCACAAAACTATATAAAAGACAAAGCAAAATCAATTGCAAGCCATTTTGACAGTACTGTGAAACAAAACTGTATGAGGCAAAGCATGAACAACCATAGCAATGGGCAAAGACAAATAAACATTTGAAACAGAGGTTTGTTACCTAAGCAAGTCCCAATTCAGAATTTATGAAAGAAAAGCAAACTCATACCTCTGTCCAATGATAGGACTCTCCAAAATGATACAGGGAGAAAAACTGATCTTAGATGGGTGACCACCAAATGACAAGCTGAACCTCCAAATGACATAGGGAAAAACAATCTCTGGACCTGACCTGTACGAGTTCGTGTTCTCTAAAATCGAAGAATGAATTTTAGGAACAAAGGGAGGTTATGAGCAGAATAGATTTATTGAAGGCAAGAAAGTTCCTGTCCAAGAGAGGGACAGGAGGGGGGCCTGACTGGGTAGTTCCCCCTTCTCTAATTTTGGTATGAAAATAATGCTCCCTCGCAGGATTGACTCAGTTGCTTCCGTTTAAATTTCATTAAGAAATTTGAGCAGTAGTTGCTTTAGGTCTTTGCTAAATTTATTTGCAGAATTCAAGAGTGCATCTATTAGGACCTATACTTTTTAAAAATTTAATTGGCTGATTTTTTTTTAGGAATTTTATATCTTCCTGATTCAGCTTTGGTAATTCATATCTATCTAGAAATCTCTCAATTTCTTTTCAGTTTTCCATTTTTTAAAATTGATTCTTGAGGTAAGTATAGATCTTCTAGATTTCTTCAGAATCAGTTATTTTTCTGTCTTTGTCCTTCCTTGTTGCATGAATTTGGTTCTTTACCTTTTTTTTTTTTTTTTTTTTTTT